>BPLR01010983.1:0-154049 GCA_021605095.1 Caerostris extrusa
AGTTAATGTACAAGCCGTTGAAATCCATTGAATTTATATTTATTATGGAGTTTTGTCATTAGCCAAAAATCTTTTGCTCCTTTCTTCACATAACTTCAATTCTAACGATAGCCTCGGCAAAAGACCCACACCTCAAGAGCCAAAACATTATGACCACCTGTCAATAAGGAAGCAAATTCACCCGATGCAACACAGCTTCAACCCGCCTTGGCATGTAATAATACCACCACTTAATACCAGTTAAATACCACTTACACCTGACCACGTGCCTTCCACGTCATCCAGGCGAGTTCATTGCAAAATGTAAAGGTGGTCATAATGTTTTGGCTCTTGAGTGTGTCATGTCTTGAACAACAATCACAATTACTGGGTAGAATGCAATTTCACTATCATACATGTTTTTAGCAATTCCATAAAATTGATAAATTCTTAAAAAATAAAAAAAATGTTTAATGCCTTAGACAACAGTTGATAATCTTGTGTGTAAAATGATATTAAAAAAAAAAAAAAGCTTCCAGATTCAAAAATACAGAAAGTATCTCCTAGTTACATCAGATTCAAACGTAACTACAGAAATATCTCCTAGTTTGCAATAAGATATAAAATATTAAACAAAATGCTTTTCTATTACATAAATATTTACTTTTTTTTTAAAAAACCATCATATTTTTATCAAAAGTCGAAAATTCTTCCATACAAATCTTGACTAAGTAAAATATACATATATCGCATCACAATTAGGCTATTTCAACAGTCTAAATTGATGAGCAGAGACCACCACAACCAACCATTTTAAAGACATGGTTTCTCTTGACTTAACCTAAGATGAAGCAATTTTTCTGAGCATCAAAGACCATTACTACCACCACGGGCAGTCAACTAGCTGGTGATAAGGAGATTTAACTTTGGGGGATCCAACTAAAGTTAAAAGATAGTTATGTAGACCGAAAAAAAACATACGCTGGTAGACTGAACAGTTTCAAAAGGAGGTACATGTACACAATATAACAATCGTCATTGAGTCTCCGTATTTTTAACAGTGACTGCAATTGATGCCGCAGACAGATTCAAACGCAAACATACTGTAATACCATTAATGCACATGCCACTGGACCAGGAAGTTAACGCAAAAACTAAAAAAAATGATTTCGAGTTTGACGGTAATAAAAAGAGAGAAAATCATATTGGCAAATGAAGGCGGGAAGCAAAGTAAGAAGTTTATTGCTCCATTACATATAAATCACAAATGATGAGCATTTAAGAATTTCATTAACATTAATTTCATTTAATTCAAGTAACAATAAATTTATAACTGAAAATTTAGTAATCAAGAAAGAATACACACTATACACATTTCTAACTGAGATTAAATCTAATGAAGAGATTTCTCAGCAGTTTCCCTGTAATTTGTCAGAATCATTACAGCTTTATACACATTTCGCAGCAAATACATAACCCATTTGTTAGTACATAATCCTAATCGACAACCTATATTACCGAGGTTGTCGATCGAATGAATCCCCTCAAGCAATATAATCAAAATTTTTGATTGACTTCAATGTTACGTTTGGAGTGACACGTATTATTTAATATTTGGTTTTGCCATTTGAAAATAAACATGTTGCATTTGAAAAGAGTACCGGCATTTTTTTTCGTATCAAGTTAGACTTAGTACCAAATAATTATTATAGCAAATATCTTGATAAATGGGCAGTTAACATATAAATCGTGGATAGGCATTTGTGCAGATAGAGCTCTTCCATTGTAAGTTGTGTTAAGGAACTTGCATCATTAGTAAAAAGAAAATAAAACGAGGAAGCTATTACAACTTATTTATGGGGAGACCCTTGATGGCAAAAACGGAGGAAATATCAAGTATAAAATAAGTAAATATAAATAAGTATAAAAATATAAATAAGTAAATAAATAAAATGCAAATATAATAATATAATATAAAATTTGAATAATAGAAAAGTAAATATAAAAAATTCAAGAGATAATTTAAAGACACACAGTTACTAAAACATGAATAAGTATATATAGACTTAGAAAATATTGAGAAATGATGAATGGAGGCTTCATAACATTTCAATTACAATTTTTAAGTCAAGTATAAAAAGTTTGACAGCTGATTTTAAATACTGAGGTGAAGCGGCTGTCAAGAGGAAAATACTTGCATATGAGCTGAGCTTGCATTTTTTGAAGAGATGAAAATTTTTTTTTGTTACCTCCTTTGGTGTGAATTTTGTGTTGCGTTTTATGGAATTTAGTATTTGATCGATATATTTCAACAGCTCAATATTTGGAATACTAGCATGCAAGGGGAAAAAATATCACATCCACTCACAAAATGAAACTGTTTCAGAGAAAATTACAGATTTGAAAAAGAAAATCTGTTGAAGGTAATTTGGAAATGCTTCCATTGGCAAGTAGCATTTGCACAAATGAAAATATTTTCAAAAACATTGAGCATTTAATAGCTCTGAAAAAATCGAGTTCTTATTGTTCTAATTTTGAATAGCATAAATAGGCTGAATAATACGTTTGGATTAGAAAATTTATGGAAACTTCAAGCAATTTTAGTTTAGCATTAACTGGATTACCATTAACAGTTGTATCTATTGATCGTGGATTGATGATTAAACATAAGGAATTGTTTCTTGAATTGGATTTTCATAAAAGAAGAATATGGGACAATATTAAAAAAAAAAAAAGTTTTGAACAAATTGCTAAAATTTTCAACATCATATTTATGTGAATTTGGATTATCTATCATCATAACTAAATGTAAAAGAGGAAAATCTTCAATGCATTATAGATGAAACGAGAGTTTACCTTTCAAATAAATGTCCAAACATTAAAGACATAGCTGGGACATTTCTTATCAATATGGGCTCATATTGGGCTCATATTTCTTATGAAAAGAATGAATAAACTCAGGGAATGTTCCATTTTATTTTTATAGAATCATTTTTCTGTTATATTCGACTTAAATTTTATTAGATATTTCTCATAAATTTGTATATAGTGCCCTTGAATTTACGTCAAAGTAATTTAAACAATCTTTATAAACAGAATATTTAAATGTAATATTAAAAAAAAAAATTTTACTGTTTATTCTAAATGGAATTTGAGATTTTCAGTATCTTAGAATACATTTGGTACGATTCTCAAGAAAAAATAAGATATGGGATCTTAATGTATGCTTAATTACATGAAATTATGCTATTAGAAAATGTATTTCACAAACAAAAACACTTCCAACTAAAATAATTGAGAAAACTCGTTAAAAAAAAAGTGATAACAATGATCGACCATTAATAAAAAAGGTTAAATATCAACTTTTTCATATTTACTCAATTCTCTTTGTAGTTTTGTTGAATCTGAACGAATTGGAAGACTTATAAGAAAAATAACATCCTAATTAAACAGATTTATCTTTAATTTTCACGTTTTTCTTTCTTTTGTTTTTTATCACAATTATCTATTCATATCATTATTTTTGTAAAATATTCAAGGCTATCTTAGGATAGTATATTAAGCCTATTTTATATATATATTTATAAAAGACGCTTTAAAAATAATGATACGTTTCAGTAAATTTGCACGATTCCATTTCAATAAATTCCATTGTGTTAAAAATTTATTAAATAAACTTCCAACATTAACATATTTATTTTTCATCCAATAACAAATTAGGTTAATTCATTATCATGAAGGTTAGAAATTTGTTAACACATGAGATGCCATATAATAAGCATAATCTCATGCAAAAATCTACTGCAAAGGCACGTTTGTGATGTTATTCATACTTCTGTAAAGAAATCTATTTGAAATATTACAATTGCTTTCAACGCCTTCTGGAATGGGTTTCTCTCTTTTAAAAGAAGAATGCTGACTGCATGACTTGATTACATATGCGAAATCTCCAAGAAACCTTATTGTGTTTTTTCGCTGAAAACTGACAGGTCTCATTTCTCTTCAGAATGGGTGCACTGGATCGTTAAAAGTGACATTTCTTGTAAAATATAGTTCTTTTGTTGACAGGAAATATATTTCTTTTGAATAAGTTGATACTTTTTCTCAGCAAATAGGTGTAATTTCGATGCGATTACAGTGCGTTGCATTAATTACATTTTATGTTTATAAATCTTGTGTAAATATGTCTCAACTTGGTTGATTTGTTTAAGTTGTTAATTTTTTTTTATTTGATGTTTAAAATTACCTCATGCCCAACAAAATATTTCACGAGGCTTATATAAATAAAGAGTAAAAAAATCACTATAGAAATATAAAATTGAGCAAGCGTACTATAAAGAAGACTTATTTATGAGTAAGTCCAGGACTGATTAGTTCAAATAAATAAAAACATAACTAATTCACGAAAATGTTTAAATGAATTTGACAATGTTAATCCAAGCTAAAGAAAAATAATATAATTAAAGAAATAGATTGCAGTTTTAAAGCTATTTAGTGACGTCCACATTAATAGGCGAAAGTTTCACGTTAAACACTTCAACTCACACCAAACCAATTTGCTGCAGTTTGGTAGGAAATTGAAAACACACATTGTTTAGCTGTCAGTTTTGGGATAGCTTTGACACTTCTTAATCTGAAGATGAAGCATCTAAAACTGAACAAGTGATTTACGACCTTCTGAAAAACAAAAACATCTTATGGGCAAGCCTCCAGTCGAGTTCAAACAGAAACGTCTGGGGACGAATGTCAGTCGAATATTTCAAATCTACAAGCGGCTATTGCTGCTGAAGTTTCCAACAAATCAGGAGCAGATGCTCGGGATGGTGCATACTTAGTCCACAGTTATAGAGGCTGTTGAGCTCAAGTTGTAATCGTTTAGATAACATATAAACTTTCCATGTGCAGATAGAAACTTCAATTATTTGTAGAGAAATGTTTCTAATTATTGTTCAGCAAAGACATAGTTATATATTTAGTCTTAGTTTATTTAAACAATTAAATATTTCTTTACATGCTGATGAAGATTGCATGTAAAGAAGGTCAGTTTTGCATCAATAAATGCAAAAACCGATGCATACAGTTCCAATAATTATCACGAAGCATTTCCCACATCCATGTGTCGTACGGGATAAAAAAAATTAGGTAGTTCAACTGTAGGTATAAGATGCTGTTACAAATTTTTATCCACCCTCTCCCCCCCCCGTTTTTTTTTCTTTTAAAAGCAGCGATAAGCAACAACCAAAATCAAATACAGTCACATGCTAGATTCCATTCTCTCCAATATTATTATCAATAACAAAGCAAACGTTGATAATATAATAATGAATAAATATAAATGTATTTAAAAGCAATTCCAGTACCTGCAATTTTAAGATGTAATTTTTGTTTTCATATAAATTAAAAGAAGAACTTTTATTTTAAATTTGAAACATTGGTATTTAGTATGATTAAAAAATCTCTTTTGTATTTAAAAGGCACATAACAATAACACATCATTTTTGCAACATAGTTGGAGTGCAAAAACTACAATATCTACCTCCAAAAAATTAAATGACCAGTAAACTTTTGTAAATATGTTAAATAAGAAACCTGCTTTACAGCTTTTTATAAATTTGTCAATTCTTACCAAGTCCCTCCTAAATCATTTTACTCTACTTTTATTTTATACTATTATGAATTTTAAATATAATTTCTAGATATTTTTAATATTTTGTTATTGATTTGTTTATTAGTAATTCTGTAAGCCACTTGCGATAGTTTGTGATGCTCTAGGAATATAAATCTCAGAAAAAATATATGGAATACATTTTCTCAATCTGTGCACTTCAACTGCACTGTTGGAGAAAATTCGGCTTTGAAGTAGAAGATATAGCATTTCTAAGAAATGCTAACAATACACAGGGGAGGGTAATAGGATATCTTCTTCCCAGGAATATTTCTAAGGATAACTATCCCACATTTATATTACATATAAAATCTGGAAAACGCACAACATCTAACGACATTGAAGCATGTTGTAAGTCTACAATTTTTTAAAGTACCTTTGAATCTAATCTAATATTTTCTTTCAGAAGCAGTCACAATCCAACTGCTACTGACACTCTAACCAACCAAATCATGGTGGAGTGAATTGAGCGAAACAAAAGGGAAAAGAATCGGATTTGCATAGAATAATACTTTGGAAAAAATAAAAGCACAAAAATTCTATTTCCAGCATAATAAAAAAAAAAAGGAAAGTTTTTACAAGGCCTTACGGAAACTTCAGTGGAAAAATTTATCCGAATCTATATATTATACTAAGAAGAAGGCAAAATTTTCCATTAAAGAAATATGCAAAAGCACATTATCCGTTATTCAGTCTGTAAACATGAAATAATGTATAAGAAACACTGTATTGTTACCGGGACAATGCAGGGTGTTTCGACAATGGTGAACAAATTTATGACTTCCAAACTATTTGTTTGAACTAAGAACAGTTTGCATAAAATAATGATAAATCACCAGTAAAATTACATCAGCGTAATTTTTTTGCTGAGAGATCGTAAAAATGTTTTTTTTTTCCTTCCTCTGTAAGAAGTCAGTGGAAAAAGTTTTAAATTACAAATTTGAGCAACAAGATAAATTTAGGGTTAAGAATAAGAAAATTTAATGAAGCATAATGAAGCCAAATTGATCCTATGTATTTGCGTCACAGTTTTATAACTCGTATTTTCTTATGCGCATACATTTTATACAACATTCGTAATTATTTTATAAAATAAATTAGAAGTAATGAACCGGAAACCAAATTTGTCTACGAGTCAAATTCCGAATTTAAGTATGTCTTACAATTAATTTATTGTCTTCTATTAATGAATTTGAATAATCTTTGATATTTATGAAATGTTATTTTTAATATTTAAATATTTACATAAAAATTTTATAAAAAAATATATATAAAATATTTCTTTTACTAAAATATTCATTACTGATTTGAATATTTCTTATTCAAATTCTTCGTTTATACTTAATATATAAACATTAAAGGTTAAACCGTACGCCCCGGTCTAATAATCATAGAGCGTTGTTGTCGTTGAGGTTTATCAGTCTTCAGTCCTCGTAGATCCTCGCCAAAGTGAAGCTTCATATTACCCTTAGCCATGTCCCAGTCGTCTGTCACGCGGTCTTCTGGACCTGGTGTAGGCTTTCCTGCACCAGGGGGATTAGTCACACCAACAACATCAAAAATAAAAATATCTAATATATGATGTGTCTTTCTTCATGTTTCTTTTATGTTCATGTGTTTTTCCTATTCATGCGTCTTTCGTGTTTATTTAATGTTCATGTTTCAAATGTTCATGTGTCTTTCATTCATGTTGCTTTTAAATATTCACGTGTCTTTCATATTCATGTGTCTTTCATTCGTTTTCTTTTTAAATCTTTTCTTTTCTAGATTAGGATTTCATATCAAAATATGCCAGATGAAAACATCTATTCTATGAAATTTAAAGAACCTTTAAAATAAATAATCAAAAATAATGAAAAGTATTTAATATTCTTAGAACTTTTTCTAGGATTAGAATTAGTATCTAAAATATTTATCTCAAATTTTTAAATCACTCAAAACCTTAATATGCATGTTGACAAAATTTATTAATTAATATTAAACTCTATATGTATCCTGTTTTTCAATTCATTCTATTAGCTCACACTCTCCCTATATATATCTTGTTCAAATTTTCAATCGTTCATAAAATGCTTTTTATTCGTCCACTCAAGTTCAAATACATTTTTTTGGACTTGTAGTGGATGACACTGGATCTTAATCCAGTTTTTTCAAATATTAATTCAGTAATTCAATTTAATTAATTAATTTTAGTTTTTTTTAGATTTAAGTTGCATATATCTAACAATAGATGGCGAAAGATAAACTTAAAAAAATGAATGAAAATTATTTATAAAAGACTTTCTGCAATATCGTGAAAAAAAAAGTAGGAATTGACTTAATTTTTTATTATATATTACTTGTTTTCTCTAAATTATAAGTGATCCGTGTACAGTAACTTCACACAATAGGTAATCAATATCTATTCGAGAAAACTGAAAGATAAAAAGAGTATATTTTTCCTCCTGAGACCAGAATAAAGCATTTTAGATCTTTCTCGATTTGATATTTTTCAAATTCATTAATTAGTAGATAACTTGTTAAAGTACCAGACCAAATACGTTAATGCGAGATACTTTACTCACTCTAAAAATCCAATAAATTGGCACATTTTTGAAATATGGCGATATTTAAAGCAATTTATCTTCATTGTTGGGAAAGTTAATTAGCTGCCATGGCGACGTAACTTCGCTTATAAATGATCCAAATGAATTTTGGCACTTTTTTACCCCTTTTGTGCATGTCATCGGTAAGCAGGATTCCCACATCAACTCAAATTTATTCTTATATTTTATTTAAGTGCCTAGGGACCCCCGTCACTTTATGCTCGGCTTTAAACGGCCGGAATCTTTTTGCCACAGGGTTTTAAAGCCGCGACATACCATCTCGATTACAGAGTTATGGCGACAGATCTGTCACAAGTGCGACGCACTGCTCATGTTATTATAAAAGCTCCTTTTTTTTTTTTTATGAACTGGTTTGCAAACTTGTTATATAATGAATGAATAGTGCTCGCTTAAGGGTAATAATTAAAGAGCGTATTTAAAAAGGTACGTAAACTCTGTAGCGAAGAGACTGTAACAAAAGATCTTTGTTGGACGAAACTCATCATCATTTGTCATGCATTCGGCAAATATTTAAAAGTAGAAAGTTGTTTGGAAAACTTTATACCATCAACTTTGTTTCATTTAATTTGTTCCTATATCAAATATAAGCCAAATAAGTTGAATAAATAAATTCATTTCACGCAGTAGTTTTTTTTTTAATCTGTTGTCATCTTTAACCCATTTGCATAATTAGTTGCTACATCAATACATGAAAAGATCAATATTACATGAATACATTCAATATACCGAAGAATTTTATTTAATTTGGTGTGTATCAAAAATAAACCAAACAAGTTATATAAGCAATAACCTAATTTTACGCAGTAGTTTCTTTTTTAAAATCAATCTCTTATTTTTAACCCATGTGGGTCATTAATTGCTACGTAAATACATGCAAAGATCAATACTACATCAATGCATGCAAAGATCAATCTACATCAATGCATGCAAAGATCAATACTACATCAATGCATGCAAAGATCAATACTACATCAATGCATGCAAAGATCAATACTACATCAATGCATGCAAAGATCAATACTACATCAATGCATGCAAAAATCAATACTACATCAATGCATGCAAAGATCAATACTACATCAATGCATGCAAAGATCAATACTACATCAATGCATGCAAAGATCAATACTACATCAATGCATGAAAAGATCAATACTACATCATGAAAAGATCAATACTACATCAATGCATGCAAAGATCAATACAATACATCAATGCATGAAAAGATCAATACTACATCAATGCATGAAAAGATCAATACTACATCATGAAAAGATGTTCTACATCAATGCATGCAAAGATCAATACTACATCAATGCATTACATCAATGCATGCAAAGATCAATACTACATCAATGCATGAAAAGATCAATACTACATCATGAAAAGATCAATACTACATCAATGCATGCAATACATTCAATACAATACAGAATTTTACTTCATTTAATTTGTTCTTATATCAAAAATTTTAAATAAGTAACTTCATTTTACGCAGTAGTTTCTTTTTTTTTTTTAAATCAATCTATTATCTTTAACCCATTTGTTTCAGTAATTGCTACATCAATACATGCAAAGCTGAATATTACATCAATACACCGAAGTATTTTAGTTAATTTAATTTGTTCTTGTATCAAAAGAAAGCAAACAAGTTGAATAAGTAATAATTTTACGCAAACTTTTTTAAAAGTTGTTATTTTTAAATATTAGCTAAATCAATACAAGTAAAAATCAATACTACATCAATACACCAAAACTTTATTTCATTTAATTTGCTCTTGTATCAAAAATGAACAAAACAAGTTGAATAAGTAATTTCATTTTGCGCAGCAGTTTTTTTAAAAGAAATCTGTTGTTATCTTTAACTCATTTGCGTCATTAGTTTCTATATCAATAACACGCAAGATCAATTTTACATAAATACATTAATAGAAAAATACCTCTTAATAGAAAAAAAAATTTATAGCCACTCTGAATTGTCATTTGCGTTATTTACTTGGGCATTATCACCAAAAGTATAGATGAGGAATGAATGAACGAACTTGTGTAGGCTGCGGGCCTTATGTGCTCACTGTAAATTGGTCATGGCTACACACAGACACAAACTATCAAAAATTATCTAAAATAGATATTCCAATTTTACACAATACAATAAAAAGCAAATAAAGAATTTCAATTTCTTGTATGATCTCTACTAAACATTTTTTCTCTTAAATCTAGATTATATTTAATTAATTTCATGTTTCTTTAACTTTAAAATATTTTGATAATTTCAACAAAAATTTAAAATTGATAAAGTTGAATATTGTGAATTTTTAATAGTCGCACTTACAATATAATAATATTTAATAATATTGTATCTTTTTAATTTAAAAATGTAACAAACTAGCTTTTCTGCATTTTTTAATGTGACAAATAACTTGCCATTAAAGTGAAATATATCTCCGAAATAGTCTGCATCTAAAAAAAAAAAATTATTGCAGTTTAAAAAAAAAAATATGGGGGGGGGTATGATGCTTCTTAAATGCCATTTGAAAAGATTAGAAAATAAATATTATAACACTATAAAACTTAAGGGAGAAAAAAAAATAACATAATATATAAAACAAAAACATCACAGTATTACAATAACTTTAACTACAACGAAAATTGTTAACGATTGTTTTCAAAATATTGAACACTCATATCATCCAATTTAGTTTATGAAATCCAGCTCAGAATAAACAAATAAATAGATTACAACTAGCTGAACCATTCATTCGTTCACTTGGGGAGATGAATTTCAGCGAGTGAGTCACACGAACATGATCGCCGAGGAATTACCAGAAATCGTTAATCGGACACTCTTTTCCGCATCACGTGATACGGAAGAACGCAACTAAGTTTCAAATGCACCTCACCAGAGTAATCTTTATTCCATTCTGAATAAAGAAAAAAAAGAAAATCCCTGACAGCCAGATGACCGGCTAATGAAAATCTATTGCCTACACACAGCGAGCATGTCATCTGAAACATTACGTGACAGTCCTGTTAGGGTCGCCAGCGGACATCGTTCTGATATTAATTGACATGAGTGGGTGAATTCTTTTTTAAAAGAAAAAAAAACTCATTTTGAATTACTTCAAGTTGAAAACGACATGCAATTAGCTATTTAAATATGAATTTAAAAAAGAGATAAACCTTTGTTTTTGTTTTTTTTTTTTTTTTTGCTAGTCTTCAAAACAATGTGTTCAATATAGGTTTTTTTATGGTCCCAATAATTGTTTAATTTGTCACTCATATGGAGCATGCTTAAAGAAATTTCGTTACTGATTTAAAATACCAACATTACCCTTCAATGTCAATTGCTTATTATACATGGATAAACTGATAAATATTAGTATAAAAAATAAATACATTGAACTTATTAATTAATTTAAAAGCTAGATTAATACAAAGAGTTAAAAGCCACCTCGCAAAGACTATTTATTATGTAGCTAGTACACTCGTTAATCTGGCTTTATTCGGAAATTCATTTATTATTTATATATTATTTGGAAATACTTGATTTATCGCATTTCATTCATTGGAAATATTTGAATTTATATATTATTGGAAATATTTGAATTTATATATTATTGGAAATATTTGAATTTATACATTATTGGAAATATTTGAATTTATATATTATTGGAAATATTTGAATTTATATATTATTGGAAATATTTGAATTTATATATTATTGAAAATATTTGAATTTATATATTATTGAAAATATTTGAATTTATATATTATTGGAAATATTTGAATTTATATATTATTGGAAATATTTGAATTTGTATATTATTGAAATATTTGAATTTGTATATTATTGGAAATATTTGAATTTATATATTATTGAAAATTTAATGTATACATTTATAAATATACATTAGAATTTATTATTTATTAATCATAGAGTAAATTAAAAATAAATAAAGTTCATAGTAATATAGTATACAATATCATACCGTATTACTATATAATAAAATAAATCATATAGTAATAAATAAATGAAGTAATAAATAAATGAATGTAAATAATTTTCTAAATATTTTGCTTTTGTGAATTTTATATTTTTACACCTTGTGTTTAAAAATGGTTAATTTTAATTTAATAACAAGAATCCTATAATAACTGAAAAGAAAGGATATTGTTACTGAACTAAAAACAATATTTAAAATTGCATCGTCTATTTCAAAAATTAGCTTATTTTTTAAATTTAAATTATCGAGTCGGACATTAAATCAATAAAAATGCCTTTTTTTATTTTGCTAGTTGAATAGGTCATTCGATATAAAAAATAAGCATCTAAATAAAATTAAAATTCAAAAATAATTTTAAAAAAACATGGAAGACTCAGAAACTTATACACAATTTAACTTGATAGTTGAAAACAGAATTTAAAAAAATTTATAAATCCACAGCACTGTTGTACATCTGAAATATTTATCATGCTTAACGTTAATTTTAATTTAATAACAAGAACCTATAATAACTAACAAATTTACTAGTAACTATATTC
Organism: Caerostris extrusa; assembly: GCA_021605095.1. Lineage (NCBI taxonomy): Eukaryota > Metazoa > Arthropoda > Arachnida > Araneae > Araneidae > Caerostris > Caerostris extrusa. Next base: position 12,794 of record BPLR01010983.1, read on the forward strand.
ATTCTTTTATCTAAAATATTAAAAATTGTATCCTTTATTTAAAAAAAAAAAATTAACTTAAAATTTCTAATTTAAATTGGTTAATACTATTATCATTTTCCAATTTCTTGAAATTGCAAATATTAAAATATTTAAAACAGATTCACGGAAATAAATCCTATTTTCAAGAACTAATCATATTTACAAAATGCAAAAGATTCTAGTATTTCTTTCTAAATGCATTGACAAAAAAAAAACATTTTTGAAAATATCTCATGAAATAAATGCCAAAATATACAGAAGAAAAATTTGGTTTTGGAACAGATTTGGAAACGTATGAAGTGGAAGGAAAAAAAAAAAACGTGTTGCTCAACCAAACAAAAATTCGAAATATGGAACTCCCAAAATCGATCGATCCACCGCTCTCAACGGCGGAAAAAGACGCTTGACAAAATAACTACAAGTAAAATCCATCTCAAAAGTCACGTCTCGAGTTGTGTCACTGCGAAATGCCGACTTGACGCGTCTAAAAATAATCATCCACACACACAAAGAATAAGCAAAGAGTCAATGTGAATGAAGAACTATGAAATCCCAGAGTAAGAAACAAGAAAAAAAAAAGCGTGAGAAAAATGACAGCTGTATCTTTTCTAATCCCGAGCGAGGAAAAACTCGGAAAAATTGTTTATTTCTTCAAACAACAACTATAAATAACAAGGTGGTACACGTCACAACATTCTGAATCTCATTTCAGTGCGAAAGTGAGACTGCTTTATCATTCCAATGAGAAGTGACAGAAAGGCATAATATTCGGGCCTTGTTATGACTCGGAATGTTTTGCTGTTTGATACATAGGCCTGTTCTCTTTTTGAGTTCAAGAAAAAGCTTTGACACATCGCAGAGTGGAGGAATGCGTTGCGGTTTGTTTGTGAATGTGTGGGGCAGCGAGAAATTTTTCTCACGTCTGTGCTGTGTCCTTCCTTTTTCGAGAAGATGCTACAATCGAATAATTGAAATTCTGGCGGCAAAGCAAATAACCTTCGCCTTTCGAGACAGAAAGCAGATACACGCGCATGGTAAAGGAAACATCCGGACATGCAAGATAATAAAAAAAAAACAGTGCCTGCTATCTTAAGAAAAACGAAAACTAATTAACAGCTAAATAACAAAGTATTTAAATTTAATGTGAATTTTTTTTTTTTTATTTTGAAACTTGAATAGAGACGTGAAGAATCTTAGAAGTTAAATAAGTATGAATAATTAGCCTTGACGACTTCTTCATAATTAATTTGAGATGCGAATTTCCAATTTCTCTATCAAAGGAATTAACTTATTATTTTTACGCTGAACTTGTCCACACGTTACCGCATTTACACCGAATTTGGGCACACATTACTCGCATTTATACTGAATTTGGGCACACGTTACTCGCATTTATACTGAATTTGGGCACACGTTACTCGCATTTATACTGAATTTGGGCACACGTTACTCGCATTTATACTGAATTTGGGCACACGTTACTCGCATTTAAACTAAATTTCGCGTTATTTATCTACACCGAATTTGTTGGCACACGCGTTACTCGCATCTACACCGAATTTGGGCTTTACATTACTCGCATTTATACTGAATTTGGGCACACGTTACTCGCATTTATACTAAATTTGGGCACGCGTTACTCGCATCTACACCGAATTTGTTGGCACACGCGTTACTCGCATTTACTGAATTTGGGCACACATTACTCGCATTTATACTGAATTTGGGCACACGTTACTCGCATTTATACTAAATTTGGGCACGTTACGCATTTATACTGAATTTGGGCACACGTTACTCGCATTTATACTGAATTTGGGCACACGTTACTCGCATTTATACTAAATTTGGGCACGCGTTACTCGCATCTACACCGAATTTGTTGGCACACGTGTCACTCGCATCTACACCGAATTTGTTGGCACACGCGTTACTCGCGTCTACACCGAATTTGTTGGCACACGCGTTACTCGCATCTACACTGAATTTGTTGGCACACGCGTTACTCGCATCTACACCGAATTTGTTGGCACACGCGTTACTCGCGTCTACACCGAATTTGTTGGCACACGCGTTACTCGCATTTACACCGAATTTGTACGCATCATATATTATCCGAATTACCCATACTTGGAAACTATTACAGAGTTAACTAAGACTTGTATTATAAACCTTGAATTACCCATTGTTAGAAACCAATACAGGGATTATTATTATTTTCAAATACCCATCATAAAAAAAAAGACTTGTGACAAGACTTGAAGTACAAAAGACTTGTGAAAGTCGCACGATGTTATAAAAGAATTTAATTTGAGCCCTGAAAGTTCAAAACAAACAGAAAAAGAATCTCATTATTTAACATAAATATAATAAAGCAATTATTAAAATAATGTAATATCAAGTATAAATTTTTGTAAGTGTCTGATACGATTTTTGTATCGTTAAACATAAAAGAAATTCTCGAATAGTTTGTAAAATTTATCATTTTTCATATGGTACTTAAAAATGTTTGCTCACAAGTATGTATCGATACAAACAGAATTAATTACCTTATAACTAATTAACTAAAACTAACTATATTCTACAAACTTCTTACAATACTTTATGCAAGCCAAGTTTCAATGCTTATCAGTGCTTCAACCTGGATTACTCATTAAACTGAAATCTGAGTAAATATATAAAATTACTTGGTGCAAGTTTAAAGTAAATTTTAGCTTTAACTTCTGCATAAAATTTATTTTCTTGAAACCCAAAGCTGTTATCAATAAATCTTGGAAGATCTCAGTTAATGAGCAATAAAGCACGAATATACTTTCTTCGCTAAATGTAAATTTCTAACTTTACTGGAGGAAGCTAGACAACGTGATTTATGAACAGAAACTTGCATCGGGTTGTCAAGTCAAGTCGTTAAGAGTTAAATAACTGGGATCAAAGGCCCATAGATAAGACTAAACTAATAAAATTTGGTACCCTATCTGAACTCCATAATAAACATGTTAATTCACCTGATAGCAACTTTGCTGAAAATATATGAAAGGAAAATTAATGGAATAGAATATAAGTGAATAGAAAATGGGAGCAAGTAGAAAATTATTGATCATTATGCATTCCATTAGATTATCTTTCGAATATATTTATAAGATAAAAAAAGTAATTGTGAATATTTTCTCATGTTAATAATATTGGATTATGTTACAATAAATTAAAAAGTTATTGAATACTTTTAAGTATAATTTTCGTTAAACTACTTTTCATTTTTATGGTAATTGATTAAATTACGCAATAAACTAAACTTTTACTAACCAAAAAAGATAGTTGTTATATTATTTATAAAAAATTTCAAGCTAAGAATATTGATGGAAAATTTTGAACATTATTACTTGATAAGATAACAGTTACTAACAGTGATAATTCATTGACAAAGAACAGCAGTAGAAATAATCCAAGAAATTCCATTTCTTTAGCTGATTTCTAATATTAAGGTAATCAACCTTTTATCAGTTGATTATTCCTAATATTAGAAATTCTTTTACTATGAATTTAATTAAACAATGAAGTCCAGTAGCAAAAAATTTATGAAAGTTGTGTATAGGTTGGTAAAATAAAATAAAAAAATCAGCGAATAAATTTAGTAAGCAAATTCCCATACTTAAAATATATTTTTTTAATAAAACAAATTCTTTGTTTAATAAATTTAATTAAATGAGCATCAGTTTACAATAATACTGTTGTAACTGTGTTTCCTCCTACATACACTGGCAAAGCACCCCCTAACTTGCCGGTCAGTTGGCCTACAGTCTCTCTCATACTGAGGTAAGCATATATTGCGTATCCTGAGCGTAGCTGAGTATCGGGTTTTTGGCTTAGAAGTGGAATCCTCCCACGAATCTATAATTGCATGTCATTAAATGTATTAAATATTTTATGTCTCTAATTTTATGTGCCTCACGTATCTCAACCCAACCACACCCAGTTACAATCTGGTTGCCTGTACACTGCACAATTATATTCTCAATTGATTTAAAAGTAATTTCGAATAAGAATTTAGTGAGATAAAATAATTTAATGAAATATATTTTAACTTTACATTATAATACTAAATTAAATTACACTAATTTAAAAATTTATTTAAACAAAAGATATTTATAAACATGAATGAAAATCCACAGAAAATTTCTTTTCATACAAGTATGAAAAAGTCATTAATTTGTTTTTTTTTTAATTTTAAATTAATTATTTTAGTTATATTAATATTTTTTAATTATTTATTTTTATTATTATATATTATTATTTATTTAATTAATTATTGTATTATTTTTAAATTTTGTTAATTGTTATTTTTTTTTCATGGGTTTTTTTTTTAAATATTTTCCCATTTGTTTTCTGACATTGTGGATACTAGAAATAAAACAATCTATTTTAATGGATAAACAAATTAATTAATTTGTAACCATATCCAATAAGTCTCAAGCTTTCGGTCACCTTATTTTTCCAAAAGAATAATTTTGAAATGAATCTTAGTTTGCTGAAAGAAACTATTGTTGTTTTCTTAAATAAATACTTATTGCATTTTTTTAATTTTATTATTTTAATCTACAATTTAATACACATTAAAAACCAATATTTTTTCAAACCTTGACAGAAGAGAGATTTGGCATTATCAACAGCTGCATAAGATAAACTAAATAAAAATTGGAAATGAAATGTTTCTTTGTCACATAGCTTTAGAACTCCAAGTAGCACAACTCAGATTTCAAATAAACAATTATCAAATAAAGATTTCTTTCTTTTGCTTTCTTTCTATCAAATTTTTGAATCAATGTCTATCAATCCAACCTACTTAATGTATCAAAAATTTTTATATCGACTTAATTAGTACTGCTTTTAATCAAATCAACAACTATATTTAAAGGCATCAAAACAGTTGCATTATGAATTTTAATAAAGATTTCTTTCTTTCTCTCAAATTTTTGAATCAATGTCTATCAATCCTACCTACTTAAAGTATCAAAATTTTTATATCGTTTTAATTAGTAACACTTTTAATCAAATCAACAATTATAGTTTTTGACATCAAAATATTTGTTTTATGAATTTAATTATTAGGCAAGTGGTATTTTTAATATTTAATTGTTGGGTATGTGCTTGTCATAATAAAATTCATTTCAATTTACATTTATTGCTATGCCTGAAACAGAATACATGCAACTTTTTAATTTGGATATGTTTTAGGACAGCAAGTGCTTCAAAATTTTAGAGGCGGAATTTTAACAGCATTAAATGTGCTGACGACTTGCGGCTTTATGAATTTATTTTTGGGTGTTATTATTTTTATCTTATCAGAACTTAATATCCACATTTAACTTTTTTTTTCTTTAGTAGTAGTAGTATAAAAATTCTACATGAATAAATTTTGTTATATTTTACTCAATCATGTAAAAAAAAAAGGTCATTGATATTGTGAGATTCTAAAATAATATGTTCATTTTTTTTTTAAAATCATAACAGAGCACTGTTTATTATTTTTTTTTTCCATTTCAAAATTTACCGAAAAGTTTAGAGGATTGCCAAGAATTAATCGACACATGCATACGAGAGAGATAGTAAAATATATTTTGTTTTCGTCTTTCTCTAACTTACAATGCCACTACAAAAGTATTAATTTTGATGACAGATCGTTTGATTCCTCGTAAGACATCCAATTATTTTATTTCGATTAGATATTCTATTCTATTCTATTAGTATAATCGATTCTATGCCATATATTTGACAAACTTAATAGCAGCTGTATTGTGCTGCGATACCTTGCACTAATTAGTAGAACTGAAACGGCATATCTCATAGATGTAATCCTTCCTCTAACCCCACATGCAAAAACTCAACCAAGCTTGATAACTAAGAATCTGCATATAATAATTCCATAACTCCCCAAATTGTGTATTACTTCAATGTGCAATGTTCAAGGATATCGAAACGAAATTTATAATCTTTTAAAGTTACATTAGAAACAAATTTTCATGAGAAAGAAGTAAGGCATAGTAAAGAAATTAATAAAAAAATAATAAATTCTTAGACATTGTAGCCTGTCCATATTATTATTCCATATATTATACCAATGTATGGACTTTTTATATATGAATAACAGTAATATATGGATTTCCATTATTTATTTATTTATTATAGCTTGTCCATAATTTGGTTTGTCGCTCTATGGTCAAAAATTTTACACATTTTAGGCTATTGGACCGGGACCTACAGTTTCACGTGGATTCCGAACTACTAACAAACATCCATGCCCCCGCCAGAATTCGAACCTGAAGCCTGTGGTACCAATTTAACCAGAGCGCTAACCACTTGGCCACCAGGCTGCCTATCAATTAAAGGATTTCGTACTATTCTTTATTCAATCCGATTTTGGGGTCCTGTATTTTTAGAAGGCGATTTTATTCAGCAATCTATTTTGTTGAATGCATCCCAAGCATGCCAAGCAATATGCAGCAAACATGCTCAGTTTATTTCTCTTGTAATACTTCGGACTTTAGTTAAGTTGTGGGCATGCATTGCAATTCACTTACAAAAGTCGGAACCCACTCTGATTCGGAAAATACAACACAGCCCAGGATAATCTCGGTGCAATACCCATTTTCCCATTGTGCGTAATACCCGTTCATACGATTAATTCTTAATCATTATGGACGATCTGATGAATCAACTGAGTTCTATTCTTTTACATATTAATTGATATCAAGAATCACTTTTGTTCGTGAATCGTGATAAGTTACGCAACATTATTCTGGACCAGTTGCTGACCCTAGTAAATATGCCCATTACATATACATAATTATTCTCGAAAATGGTGTGTTCGTAATGATATTCATATCATTATCAGGTTTTTAACACATTTAATGCCAACTTGAATTAATTTCCAAAAGCAATGCTTTGGAGCTCTGGCAGATACGTTGCAAAAATAGAGCCAAGAGAAAAAGATTTTTATTTTTTTTTTTACGATAAGGATGTATATACTGTAAATATCCCCTTGAGATGCGATATTCTTTTTCCTAGTCCCCCAGCATGCTTTGCATTCTTCAACAATCCTATTGATATTAAAATTAGTGCTTTTGCCTCAAGACACTCAATGGTACGAATACGATCATATACATATTCAAGTTACGTCAAAAGACATATTTACCATAGAAAAAGGAAAATTTGCATCACTATCTTCGTAAACCGATAATAATATTTCCCTTCAACTTGGCTGCATGAAATTTGTTACAAATTGTGTGCTTCCTTTTCTACTTTATTATTTTATTTATTATTTTATTGCTACTATTGATAATATATATATAATACTGCACTTATACTACTATTTTATTTAGATTTTGCCTTACAATACTTTTTTTTCTGTGACTGCATTTTCGACAGCCATGCAGTTTTGAATATATTGGTTTTTGTAAATTGTTCAGCATTATTTTTCATCATATTCTTTCAATTATTCTATAGACACCTTTTAATTAGAAATTTATATTTATATATAAATGCTCTTGTATTATAAATATGGCAAACGCATGTATTCAAAAAAAAAAAAAACATTGGACATCTCTGAAATTGCAACTCAAATTAATTTAAATTTCACTTATTATGCAAATATAGAATAAATGGACTTAACAAAACAGAATGGAGCGAAAAGGAAGGTTTACAAGGACCAACACACCTAAGTACGACAGAACAATTAGAATTATACCTTGTATCTTGTTCATGTAATACTTACGGATTTTCCAGAACTTATCTTAATAATTGAAGTGTGAAGTACATCATCAGGAGTTTTTTTTGTCGTTTTGTCACTCAATGGTCATTTTTTACACACTTAGGAATAATTAGACCGGGCCTACAGTTTAAAGTGGATTCAAAACCACTAACAAACTTCCATGCTATCGACAGAATTCGAACTTGAAGCCTATGGTACCAAACCCAGAGATCTAGTCAATAGGCCATCAGGCCCAAAATACAACAGGGTTTGGTTTGTCGCTCTACGGTCATTTTGTGCACACTTTGGGTTAATTAGACCAGGGAATATGGAATTTCAGAACCACTAACCACCATTCATGCCACCGCCAGAATTTGAACCTGAAAGTACAATAGGAGATATCCGTAAAAAAGACGTAAGGTATGCGAGATCATCTGCAAAATTATCGCCGCACTGTAGTTTGTAACAGCAACACTGCATTGCATAAATTGACATTGGATTGCAAATACCACAAAAACAGATGATTGTATGAAAGCATTTATGCCAGATGCATTCATGCTTTGCATTCCTTTACAAACAAACAATCATTTTTTATTGTTCAGCAAAGATCAGATATATCATGGGCGCCTAACATAATACTTCATTACACCAGTTAAGCCCCTGAAATTTTATTTCAAAGTACTTAATTATTATATTCACGTAAATCTTCTAAAAAGTGCACTAACCTCAAAGTCTCGTATCAGAATATGGCATGCATGATAAAAAAAATTTCCTTACATTATTTTTAAACAATACAAACGATCTCTTCTTAACTAACAGCATTCTGTTTATTACCATACTGAGTAGTTTTGATTAATTCATAACATCCTTGTAGTGCTGTTTTGAAGATTTATATAAAGTGGCCATGGTAACCATCCATCCACGTAATCTGTTCCATTCAAGTCCTCTAGTCGAACACAGTCCTCCATTGTTGGTGGAAGGGATTGTCAATGGACTAGATTCTTAAACCACTTCTTGAAACAAGATCCGTTCTTAATTTTCTAGTGCTCGTGTAATTGTTTATTCATCTAGCAGTTTCTGTTACTTTCAGTTTTGTCTATATTTTGCATTATTAAATATTTTGTTGAATTTTTTCTGGTATTTTCATTTATATCCAAAGGAATTTTGATGAGCAACAAGTGCTCGTGGTTAATATTTACTCAAAGCTCTTAATGCCAACAATACTGCTTGTCATGCATTGTTTAAAAACATTCAGGCAAACTTAATATTTTTTGATTATTAAACAGGATAGCAATTTAGTTTTTTAATGCGGAAATAAATGTGTATATATGTATAAAAATAAGTTAAATAGTTAAAGTAATAAGTTAATAAGTTTTAAGTTTTAATTTTAGTAATATACAAATAAAATAAAATTTTATGTTGTTTCAAATGTTATTAAATGTCTTCTATCCATAAACTCTTTTTAGACAATTGTTTTAAACATATTATTTTGTCATTAACTTTATAGAGGCTCACATTATTTGTCTTCCAAAATTAAGCGACCTGACGACCAACTGGCAACTGACATTTGGTACCACATGCTTAAGTGTAGAATGCTGGCAGGATGTTTGTGAGTGGTTCTGAATGACACGTTAAACTGTAGGTCCCAATTTAATTAGCCCAAAGTGTGCATAAAAATGACCCTACAGTGATAAACCAACCCCAAAATAAAGATTTTTGAAAGACTAAATTTCGAGACTCAAAAATTAAAACATGGTACATAACTCAATTCAAGCTCAATGAAAAAGTAACTATACTAGCCATTATCAAATGCTAGCTTCAAGAAATCATTACGTACATTAAATTAAAAAGTCAAAAAAAAAAACATGTTCACTTTTAAAATCACATTCAACAAATCATTTTCAGTGTTTTCTTTCATACGGCACATACATGCGATGTAGTTACTTTTAAAAAATCCTCCCCTCATCACCTGTCGGTGGGCTGTTCGTATGATACATAATGGTACATGGGGCCAACCGATGTTTAAAAAGGCCAAGTCTATTTCGGAACATATTTGAAAATAAACTTATTCAAGAATAATGATAAAAAAATCATTTTAATAATTACTTTTTGCTCCTGATTAGTAAAATATTCGAATCAAATAGTAAAATAATTCAATGCAGTATAATGCAAAATCTTTATTTATATTTATAATAAATTACTTTTTTTAAAATATATCTTTTTTGTTTACTATATGTATAAATGAAATAAATGCTTAAGTAATGTTTTGTGCTTGACTCACTGTTTTCACAAATCTGTGTGTCCTTGTAATTGTTCGAGAAATGCTTCATTAAGAAATGTATAACATAAATTACATTATTTTTCGCAATCTTTAGAGCTTTGTCTTTTAAAAATGCTAATAAGAAATGTTAAAAATGTATTTGAATAGTTGATTGATATAATAAATATTGTTGAAGAGATAAAAACAATCTTTTAAAATGAAACAATGACGTTTTTGTAAAGTAGGCTGAGTCGTTAAGACATTGCGGTCCTATTTAATGAAAAGGAGTAGTCTTCTTAAAAGGTGAATTTCATATTATTAACTTTCTTCACATGCATAAAATTTACTCATAATAAGGTCCCCGGAGAAAGATTTTATAATCAGTTAATTTGAATACATTTGATCAAACGATAGTGTCACCATTATCTTATGTAAATCGGGCTAAAAATGAATGTAAAAATTATACTGATTTAAAAACCTTACAAAGTAAGTGCAAAAATTTTTGTAACTTCTATGCAATTTATTTAAATTATAAAATATTTGAATGTGTATCACAATGTTTTTTTCATCCTACGCCAGACATAGACATGATAGCACATACACTCAAGAGCCAAAACATTATGACGACCCTACATTTTGCAATGAACTCGCCTGGATGACGTGGAAGGCATATGATCAGGTGGAAGTGGTATTTAACTGGTATTAAGTGGTGGTATTAATCCATGCCAAGGCGGGTTGAAGCTGTGTTGCGCGCCAAAGGTGGGCCAACTCTTTATTGACAGGTGGTCATAATGTTTTGGCTCTTTGAGTGTATGCATGACCACCAACAGTCCATGACGGGCAGCCCAATACAGTTCAGAAACACACACAAAACAATTACAATCTTTTCAGTATTTACAACCACCTATATATACTAACCAACCTGGAAATATTCAATATTCCAGGACAGTAATTCAAGTGGTCCCTACTCAAAATTAGTGAAGCAAAGTGGGCAAAAGTTGGAGAGTCTGCCAGGCTGCAAAGATGTTTCCCAAGATAGTCATTTCCAGTTTTTATTCTGAAATTAGCGACACCAACAGGTCTAGGAAGGCGCAAGGAATGATATTATTCAATAAGGAAGCTCAAATCTTCCCACTTAAAGAGTTGAAATAGTTTGTATCACTATGATATATGGTTTGGTTTAGATTGTCGCTTTATGGTTATTTTGTGCACACTTTTGGACTAATTTAATTAGACCGGGACCCATAGTTTAACATGGATTTCGAACCACTAACAAACATCCATGCCAATTCCAGGATTTATACCTGAAGCTTGTGGTACCAAAGGCCAGAGAGCTAGCCAATTGGCCATCAGGCTGCATAACAAAGATAAATGAAATGACAAACGATATCTAGATGGCGTATAATCTACAATGAGAATCGATGGGATATTATGGTGAATATCTAAAATTTTGCAGCATCGGGAAAGATCGAGACTCTACAGGCGACAATGCTGACACCCTGAGAACACTTAATGAAATTATAAAAACGCTATCGTATTATACATCGAATGCAGATAGTAAATGCATCACGTTTTGAAAGATAAATAAGTTGACATGAATATATGCAAAGTATATTCAAGAATAAATCATTATAACGGCATCGTAATAATAATTCTACTTTTGAAAGTCGATGAAAGAAGTGTTCATAATAAACAAACAAAAAGAAAAAAAAATCACGAAAAATAATCAATTTATCACCAATATGGCATCATCATTTTCTTCCTGAAAGCAGCTTTTATTGCCATTCAACACTACAACGTCACGTAAGGTGCAGAAAAAGGGAGAGGCGATAAAGTCATTAAATACGCCATTAAATAAACATTGCACTTTACCGTGAGATGAAAAAACAGGAATTTTTTTTTATTATTCCAATAAGTCAGGTGCAGCATGATCATACTTCTAAAATAAACGACCGCCTGCTATCTTCCCCTTAAAGCCATACCGTAGGATGAGTAAGACAAAGGGTAAAAAAAAAAAAAAAAACATTTTCATTTATCCATCTAAAAGGGTTGAACCTTCTTGTACTATTCATTGAAGTCATTGGTGGGGGTAATTAGGGTTAACCCTGTCACTAGCAGATGGTCTTCTTTTTTTTCTTTTTTTTTTTTTTTTTTTTTTTCCTTTTTCTGGAGAATAATGAATGGCGAAAATGAACAGAACAAAAAGTAAAAAAAAGGCGACTTTTTAATAAACGATTCTATAGGAGTCAATGGTTCAAAGTTTAGTTGCATTGGATAACCATGTCAAGAGGTCTCTTTGTTTTCGTGTAATAGATTAGTGGAAGGAACGCCATTTGCAGATAAACATAAGAAAATTCCGGCATATTTATTCATTAAATATTAGGGTAATTATAATGAATTACTACAGTGCACATATATTCTTAGAGGATATTTTTTATTTTATCGTTTAAAGTAATGATAATTTATTTCAAAGTGTTGTTAAAAATAAAAATTCACTGTTATTTTACGTTTCAGAAATATTACAAAAAAAAATGTCTTTTAATTTGTCAAACTTTTTATTAAACAAGAAATCTAAGAATCTTAAAAAGGACTCATCAATAATATCAGAGCATTTTTTCATGTTAAAGTATTAAATGCCATCTTCATATTGAGTTTCTTTTTTTTTTTTTTTTTTATTGCTCTTAGTTAAATGATCATTGAAAATAACTAAAAATGTTAAATATTTGGCAGTTTATTGTTTTCATTTATTAAATAAGCTATTAGTATGAAATTTGGAAACCAGCGCCAATTTGATTATGGCAAGAATATAGCATAGTTTCTTTAAAAAAAACGTTTTATATATTACAAAATTTTAATAAATAGCAATTTAAAGATTCCAAGGTAAAAATTTAAGATTCCACTTATATCATTTCCATTTATAGAAAAATAGCTCAAAGGATAATTATGTTTAGTTCAAAATTATTATAATTTAAATTTATTTTAAATTTCGCTATACAAAATTCAACAATCCATGACTGAGAGAAATTGCACGTTATTCTTATTTATTTAATTATTGAATCACTTATTCCTAAATACGAATAAAACTGACAAAAAATTGTAAGAAATGTAGAATAATAAACTAAGTATTCTTTAATACTGATTTTACAGAGCACAAATCAGATAATTGATATATTGGATAAATGTTTAAATTGGATAATAAACATTTCTAATACTTTTATTAAGATGAAACTAGATCATCTTAATTTTTATCTAATATCTTGAAAAATCTCGAAAATGTATCAAATATTCACATCATGAAAAATTCGACTACAGAACTCTGACAAGCAAGATTAGAATTAATAAATCAAATTTTCCAATTTTGTTAGTCATCTGTTTTGTTAGTCATTTTTTGTTAGTCATCTGTATACAATAATTAATCATGGAAATTTTGAAATGGTTTCATTAATCACAACCATTTTAATTTCAAAACCAAGTTGAAATAAAAATTTATGTGAACGATCATTCTAAATCATCAGGGAAGGTTTTTTAAAAGTGTTATGAATAACAAAATTTAATAATAACTTTATTGTTAACTAAACAAACTATAACTAAAGCTTTAGAATAACTTTGATTTTTTTTTTTTTTTTTTTTTGTTATTTATTGCACTTATAAATATATATTTTATTAATATGTTCTTCATTAAAATAATTTCATCATCTTAAACATAATCTATTACTCTAAACTGTTATAAATTTTCAAAAAAAAAAACAACAAATTGTTCCTTAATCAAAGTGAATACAAGACGTTTATTTTAGGCTACGCTTAAATTAGAAAACTCTGTTCAAGCATAAATCAATGTAAAGCAGCTCAATTTAGTCTTTTTTAACTGAACACGCTTCCAATTCCTACACTCTTTTCTTTAATTTAAAAAGTGTTTTTAAAGGGAGAACACGTTTCAGCGAATCGTCAGACGTATGTCTTCTTTGGCAATATCCCAAAGATATCTGTATACTTTGTACAATAAATCTTTTGTTTTATTTGCCAATTAGGAACAGGAGAAAATTTGTTACATTGAAATGTTTTTTGAACTTAAAGCATTTTTTTTTTTCCCATGGAAAATATTCGGTTGTTAAAAGGAAGCTGTGTGATAATTTGGGAGAGGCATGTAATACGTCCTTTTTTTACGACAGTGTAAATTATTGATATGAGCATGTTTTCAAAACATGAATTATTTAAAATTGTAAAGAAAATGTCTTAAAATAACAAAACAGAAGATCATTTTGTATTTTTGCATCAATAAAAAATATCGTCACGCAATTAATTTGTCGTGTCAATATAAATATTGTCGCGCAACTGATTTTGAGTTATTGCATCAATAACAAATATTGTCAAATAATTGATTTTGAATGCTGCTTCAATAACAAATATTGTGAAAGAATTGATTTTTAATTGCTGCTCTGGTGATTTACTACTTGCGCCAGGCTAACAGAAAATTACCTATGTTGTTTTCAAGACAAGCTGATCAGTATATAAGCCAATCTCCGTAATTTAGCTTTAGAAAATTTTCTAAAAAAATACACGGGTTTTATATCGGCTTATACACGGAAATATATGATAGTTTTTTCATTATTAATAAGATACTTTTACTTTTTACTCTATTTTAATTTCTTGTTTTCTACTGTCTATAATACCCGAGTGTGACAGCCTCTATTCTACGAATTTTTACCTCGATAGAAAAACCATAACCATATTCGCAATTAGTAATGTTTAATCAAAAATATTATTTCCTGCACTTTCATTCTTTGGACGATAACTTTAAAAAAAGATTTAGATTATAAAAATAAGAAAATTTTAAAGTGAAACTGACTAAAATTCATCAATATTATAATTAAGCATTAAAATCAATTAAACGAAATGGTTTTCTGCCTGTTTAATTGGAATCAATATTTAAACTACGAAAGTTTTAATGATATCGAAGTCTTCAAAATTAAAGCACTTCGCAAAACCAATTCAAAAATCCAGCAATGAAAAGGACTCTCCAAACATGAAATCCTGTTTCAAAGACGTAATTACCAAGTGAAAAGGATCAGCAGTTGAATCTTTTTATAACTCGTATTATACGAGTGAAAAATGAAATTAAAAAGAGTGACGCTAATGTGATACGAAGATGGCTTTCATCATTCTTCTCCGTTCATTAAATTTCAATGAATTGCAGCATTCCTTGAAGGTATGCCAAAAATATATTTAACGTCCTTGACGTCCCGGAAGAGAGTTTCATTAGCGAAAGATAATTATTTCACCCAGACTAGTTTAATTCAAATAAATTAAATCGCATTGTAAATCCAGAGGGGACTCTTAATAGTTGTCAAAAGAGTTTCATTAGCAACTAAGTAGCAACTGAGAGGAGAAACTAATGATCTAGTAGGTGCAGCATTTTTTTCCCGCAGTAAAAAAAATCTATTTGTTACAGCTCGTACTTTTATTTTGTTGAACTTATTTATAATTCGTCACTTCCATAAAACAATTAATAAATTCAATTTTAGAGTACGAAATAAAACATCAATTTAAATTAGAGCTGCACAGACCCTGGCCAGCCTCATCTTACCTCCATTTAACTTATAAATTTAAAATTGATATTTTTTTCAAATTTTAATGTAAAGGAACATTAAACAGTTTTAGTTCAATGAAAAAGAAACGTTTAAATATTAGAAAAGCTTTATTCGATGAATTCTATTTTATCGTAGACGGGAATTCAAATCTTTCGTCGATAATTACTAGACTAGATGCAGGATTCTTATGAATGTAATTCATGGATTGTAATTTATGGATTCTTTGAATGTATCACTATGTTGTAATTTTCAAATTGGACATATTTCCGGCAATAAATATCACAATAGACGGATTTTCTATAAATAATAGACTAAAACGAGCAATCCTGTTTTGTTCAATACATATTTGTGAAGAACCATTATTAAACATGAATATCAAAAGAATTAGTCAATAAAAAACCCATTATTCTTGTGTTTTTACTACAAAATGGAATCAAGTGCTAAACTTTATTCACTTAAGCATCAAATTTTTAATTTACTTTCCTGTTGTATTAAAGAATATATATTTTTTATTTATAATAACGTATAATATTATAATTTCTGTATATAAAGGAATAAAATATACACACATGTTAGCCATAAAAAAATACAATTCTAAAACTATCTAAGTCCTTCACAAGTCTATGAATGTCTGATTTAAATTAACTCCATAAATAGGTTAGAATTATTATTAATCCCTTTGCACTCGAGGGCACCGGAGAGGAGCCATTTAAAATTTGTCTTCAAGCTCGAGGGCTCCGCTACAGAGACAATGCAAATAACAATATAAATAATGCGTATATCAAACTTACATGTGAATATGATCCTTTCACTAAAATCACTTGAGTTGCTGGTAATACGAATGAAAAAACTTCGAGTGCAAAGGGTTAATTAATATTTTATAAAATATCAGTATTTGTCTAACTACGGTATGGGCACACAAGACCACATGTACTCAATGTATATATACAGCATTATTATATAATATACTACTGTGTCCAAAAAGTAAATCAATTATTTTTTTTCAAAAACTCTTTATTTATTCTGCCAAATTTATTTCGTCGCCTTCAAAGTAATCCCTCCGGACGCAATGTACTTACGTTTTTTGTCCGCAATGCATGCTAAAAGTCATCGGCTGGGGTGGCCATCAAAGCGAGTGGCGATTCACGTTAAATCTCTCAGTCGACTCAAAAAAGTGTCCCTGGAGTGGTCTTTCAGTTTAGGGAATAGCCAGAGGTCGCACGTTGTGAATACGGTGGTTGTGGAACGATATGTGTTTCATTTTTTGGCGAAAAAGTCAATGCAGTGTGAGCTGGCGCATTCAGTGTTTTCGATACCAATTAAGATTTGATGCGTTTGAGGCCCAAATGAAATTGGCCGATCCTTTTGAAATTCCAACATCAGCAAGGTCTCAAATTGTAAATCGTCGATTTACAAGCACCAAATCTTTAATGTTTTGGGCGTGAGCTTAGTTGGTTGATGGCTCTTCGTCTTCAACGCATTCTCTGCCTTCTTTGAACTGTTTATATCACTTGTAAATATTTCTCTCCGATATAGGAAATCTCACCGAATGCCTTTTGCAAACATACGTTTCCGCAGACAAAATTAAATGCAAGTTCTTTGCTCAATTAATTCAGACATTTCAAAAATCGCCGGAATCCGTTTTAGCGTCTCACAAAATCAAGCGTAACTCAAACACTAATGAATATTTTGACATCAAATTTCACACAGATGTCAAGGACAGTGCCAGCAGTCTAAAAAAAAAAAAATTGAAATTCCATAAGCCCCGGGAATTTTAAATTGAAAATTGATGTTACTTTTTGGACACAGTAGTATACCAGTCAACCCCTGTGAATTGTAATAGCAAAATCTAAAAGTAGTGAAAATTGTCTTCTTGAAAATTAACATTTCTTGTTGCCAAAATTTCGTAATTGGCGAAGGAATGCAACAACTATTTTCGTAAGTTGAATTTGTGCAATTTTGAGGTTCAGCCATTATTAATTTTGTCGTCTGATCAGTGGACTGTGATTTTTTTATAGATAATATTTGACGTAACAGAGCACTCCGTTTACTAATTCTTTTTCAACCCATTAATTAAAACATTGCTTAACTTAGACTTGATAAAACCAAAACGGTTATAATCCACCCGATAACTCCGTAGTTACTAAGTTTGCTGTAGAACAATTAAAAACAATTGGAATGTAAGTAATATGTTTTCGTTATCCATTATGGAACAAGATCTATGACGAATTTCTTATTCAACATTCTATAATCTACGCAAAAATTTATTTGTGCTGTCAATTATTCAGTATATGTTTTATCTCAGGGCCTGAATGGTCGAGTGGCTAGCGCTCTGGCGCTCGGTACCACAGGTTTCGGGTTCAAGTCCCGGCGGTGCCATGGATGTTTGTAGTGGTTCGAATCAACTTTAAACCGTGGGTATCGGTCCTAATAGGATTGTAGATCGTTGCGGGGCATTGTAACTCCGCGTCCGTGGCTTATCTGCAAGTTATACGCGCTCCTGGGTAGTGCAAAGTGAGTAACGTCTGTGCAGCGCTTGCCTTAAGGCATCCAAGACCAAGTTGTCTAAGTGCCAGCTGCATTAGAACAAAAAAATATTTTATCTCAACCGATAGAGGAAGGTTAAAACTTGAGTTAAAACATATACTGAATTAAAATAAAATGCTTAAAACGGATGCGATAATATTAATAATAATTTAAGTACATAAGAAATGAGAAATAAAATATAAATAGTGCTAGAAACAAAAATAACAAAAAAGCAATTAAAATAATTTTCTTTATATATGTACTTTGCTTTTTATGTAGAAGACTGAATTTAATCGCATCGAGAAAAAAAAATAATTACGAAAGTTATTATTGATTTAAAAGTTTGAGAACTGCTTATTTTTATTTTTAATTTTAATTTGTAAAAGGTTTCCAGCTGCTTTAGGTGATAAAATAGACGTGATATAAATGTTCAGAATACAAGGAGTACACCACATATGTATATAAAAAGCAGGCGTCGTCGTGAATACAAAAAAATAACGGATTTTACCAGGATAGCTCTTGGATTTGAAATACTAAAAGCATGCCAGGAAAGCTGTTGATCCGGAACAATTTTGCCAGGACTGCTTTGAACTTGCCGAGCATTATTTATATGCCAGGATGGTTTTTCAAACCTTCTATATCATGTTGAATGCAAGATAGCTACTTCAAACAAATCAGCAGTCGAAGTTAAGTGACCTAATCCTAGTTAAATCCCCTCCTATATATATAAGAAGGCGATGTTGGTGCTTAGAGAAACTTAAAAATAAAACAGACTGCTTGGTTGTTTTTTCCCATTTTTTTTAATGCACAACATCGCTATTTACCTATTTACAAAAAGGTTAAATTTGTTTTTGTTCTAATGCAGCTGGCAAACACTTAAACAGTTGTCTTCGATGCCTTAAGGCAAACGCTGCACCGACGTTACTCACTTAGCACTATCAAGGGAGGTGTATGTAGCTTGAAGATAAGCTACGGACGCTGAGTAACACTACCTCCGCAACGCTCTACGATTCTGTTAGACCGGGAACTACTGTTTAAAGTGGATTCCGGACCACTACAAACATCCATGGCAACGTCAGGACTCGAACCCGATACCTGTGGTACCGAGCGTCAGAGCACTAGCCACTCGGCCATTCAGGCCCAAAGAGGTTAAAATAAAAGTAATAAACTATACGCTATCATTTTCACGTCGCTCCTCTTTCCTCATCATCTCAGAGTTCAGTTTGAGAGGCATCACATGATCCTTATTGCAAGCAGACATTCAAGAGCTACTATCTCGGATATACCTGGATAATAAAAAACACATATGTATTTTATATGAAAATATATGTATTTAATATGTATGTATATGAAATTTTTATCTTTTAATCAACACATTTTACAAAATTAATTATGAACAACACATCTAAATCTTAATATATTTGACTGTGTTAAATTTAAAATCTAGAGGTTTACTATTTTTGTAACATGTATTGTAAAAATGTCTGCTTGGTATAAGGACTGGATTGGCTCATCCTAATAAATAATGTTATATTATGTTATTTATTTTTCACTATAAAAAGCGAATGAAGAATATGATTCTAGATGTAACAAGAATTTATTGTATACTTATTTGATTTCCTTTGCAATGAAATACAATAATGATTAGAGTCAAAAGATTGCTTTTCATGAAATGCTTTACATAATATTTTTTCCATCCAAATAAGCTTGCACATTCTATCATATTATCTAATAACAAGCTATTTCGTTTGTATGGTATTGGCAATCGCATAAACTAGACAATTAGTTCTTGAAGCAAATGTCTTGTTAGCCAACATAGTTGAGATTTTTGTCGCTAGGGTAATAAATAAATAGCACAAATAAGAAATTCCATCTAGGCCAGTGCATTATTGACAAACAAAAATTATCTTCTCGATTTTAATATATAACAGAATAGTAAAATGCTTTTTTACATTACATTTGAGTTGAATAATGTTCCATGCCTTAATGAAACAATATGTGATCTTTTATTAGCTTTAGTTCAAGAAATTCGATTTCCATTTTTATATCAACTTATGCTGCATTGTAATTCACTTAGATAACACCAACTGCAATGCTAATAAAAGTAAATATCCCATAATAAAAAAGTAGTTATATTATTATTTAAATAAGGGTAACTAAATAAATCAAATTTATTGAATTATTAGAAAACCGAATACAAAAAGGATGACTGTTGAAGCTATTTTAACATTAGCCCGTTTTTATTTTATAACAATCAAATATATATTAAATATGTGTATAATATTTATTAGATATAAAATTTCTCAAAAAAATTTTTTTTTTTTAAATAAGGAATGATCTAGACTAGGTAAACACAGATATGTTAAAAATAAAACCCGCAGGCAGCATTTAATCAAAAGTTATTTATATTTCATTTATATGAGCAATATAATGAAAATAAGTTACACAATATAATAAAGAGTATGTAAAGAATTTTATACATGGCATTACAATGGTTTAATATTTGCTATTACTTAAATCGAATTTTATATTTTTGAAAAACAAGAAATGATTAATCAAAGGATGCAATAAATTTTAATATTCTTGCTTGAAAATGTTTTGTTCACAAAAATATGTTAATTCAAAGAGCCTTGCTAATTATAAAGCAATGTCTAGCAATAACTATAGCCATGCTTTCTCCTAAATACTGGCAAATGTCCCCCCTTGTGTTCAGGAGAAAAGGTCAGTAGGCATCGAGGCTCTCACTCGAGAGGAAGTACATGTGCTTCTACTGAGAAACATTGCATTGCTCTACAATCTTTCAACACGAGATGAAATATATTTAGCGCAATCCTGCGTATTAGTTGGCTGACTTTCACCGAAGAAGTGTATATTTCACACTATCCTGCACATAGCCGAGCTTCGGTTTTTCGACTCAGAAGTCAGGTTCTTCCACAAAGCTATAATTTATCTATCTTTACTTGAAATGTGTTCAATACGGTTTGTGTCTAATTGTATGTGCCAGTGTAAATAAAAATGTGAGTTCTCCAACCTGTGCCTCCAGTATCTCAACCCAGTCACACACCCATTTACAATCTAGTTACCAACTTGCACACTACATAGTTAATTTGTCGAGAGCAATTTTTTTTTAAGGTGGACACCCCAAAACGGAAAATACTACGAATTCTAGAAACTAATATTTGCTAGTGGCTACTATATTAATAACAACCATCAAAGTCAAGTCTCTTGGGTAAGGAAAACAAATAAATGAAAAGATAAACGAAATTCTGCATTCAATGCGTGTTGTTGACTAAAGTTCTTAGTTTGTAATAAATAATTCAGAAAACATTGAATATTTTTTTTTAATAAGAGTTAACTTTTTTTTTTTATCTAGTTCTCATTACATTTATTCTATGTTTCAGTTTATCATATGAGCTGAAAATTTTTCAAAAAATAATTATATATATAAAAAAAAAAATTGACGTATACATAGACTAGAATTCACAGACACTCCGGCATGCTATTTTTGCATATTAATTTTACTTTAAAAATTCATTTCAATAGGTAGTTTTTAAATTTTCCAAATTATTAGAACATTTATTATCTAGCTATATTTAGCAAAAGAGAAAATAAATGTTATAAAAAATATTTTATTTAATATATCGTTCTTAAGTTTTTTTGCAAACTAGGATATGAAAACTATTGCCAATAACGTCTCATATGTTTAATTTTTTTTTATACTTTATTTCCATAATACGCAAAATCTGAACTCTATTCGCTAACAAGATATCAAATATCGGCAAATATTTGTGTCTAGAATTAATTATGTATTTTTGAGATTGCTGTTAACATATTCCATTTTAAAAGCGCACTCAGCAAAATAGCTGGTGCATTAAAATATGCAAACCTTTTGGATAAACACAATTTTCAAAAACTATTTTCATATATAAATATAAAAAAAAAAAAAAAAAGTCAGTGCATCGCTGATATAAATATTATATTTATATATAATTTTATGCTTTAAAATAAAAAAAAAATTAAATTGATAAGATTACTTTTAAATTTATTAATAAGGTCCGGTCAGACGGATAGCTTGCTGCACTTAAGGGTGTTGGATTCGAAACCCGACGGTACCATACCGAAAGCTTCCATTTGAATGTTAGGGATAATTCTTTAGGCCGAGAGTTCGAGTGTTACCATTTAGGATATTTGTTACAAACTGATTTGATAAAATGCAAGCAGAATATTAGGGGTTTTCCGCTTTTCGATACACCTTAGGTAATATTGAATCTACCATTCTAACAACGAATGACCTCAATTAAGATGCCTAGTGCTGAAAAACAAATATAATATTGAATAAATGGAATTAATTGAAAATTAATATTGTAACAGTGCTTCCTGTTATGTACTGACAAAGAGCGTCCCAGTGGCATTTAGGAGAAATGATCAGTAGGCCTCGAGACTCTTACCCGAGAGGAAGTACAGCGTAATCACGTGTTTCGGCTAAGAAGCGTTTAGTTTTATAGTCTCTAACCCCGAGAGAAAATATATTCAACACAATCCTGCGTAGCAATTTTTTTCTAAAGCAACTGGCAAATATTTAGACGATTACCTTTATGCCATAAGCAAGGGGCTGCGTCGACGTTACTCCTTCAGCACTACCCAGGGTGTACCTTGTGTACCTTGAATATATGCTACGGACGAGAGTAACCTACCCCCGCAACGTTCTACGATCGTATTAGACCGTTACATACGGTTTAAAGTGGATTCCGAACCACTAAAAACATCCATCGCACAGCCAGGACTCGAACCAGAAACCTGTGTTACCCAGTGCCAGAACGCTAGCCACTCGGTCATCAGGCCTGTAATAGTTGATTTACAGACGCTCACCCGGAGAGGAAGTATCTTTCGCGCACCCTGCGCGAACCTGAATATCGGGTTTTCGGCTTAAAAATAATTATAGATTCGTGGAAGGATGCCATACGTCTTTTATGTGTTACATATTGTACGTTTTTAATTATATGCGTGTGTAAATAAAAACTGTGTGCTCTCCAACCTGTACCTCAAGTATCTCAACCCTACCACACCCAGTTACAATCCAGATGCCTAATCTGCACACTACAATCTGGCTTCATAATCGCAATTGCGTAATGAATAAATATAGCCACCAATATATTTATTAGATAAAAGTTTTTTTGTACAAAATAATTCCAAGGTTTGAGTTAACAACAAATAGAATAGTTTTAGTGAAATTAAAATTCCAATACTATTTTCTTTCAGAGAAAGTTTTTAGTGTATTACATAATTTTTTTCACTGCTTTAGCTATTTATCGCGTAAATTTAAAAAAAAAAAAAATTATTTTAATTATAAAATATAAAAGATTCAATAGACAAAAACTCTAAAAAACATTACATTCAATTTAAATATTTATTTAAGAAAATGTAAAACAGCAAAAGTTAGAAATTTGGCTAACCTTGTAGTAATTGCAACGAAATTATGCATAATCTAGAAGATAAAACACTCAACATACCAAAAGAGATACATTTCTTTACTTTCCGCATACCTGGGCATAAAAAGAATTTTATGTCATCCCAGTTTTTGAAGTGACAGCTCTTATCATTACAAAAATGACCGTTTTGTGTTTTTCGTGAAGTTTAAGGAATTCTACGAACATACTCATACACTACAAACGAAAAGTTCTAATCTAAAACTCTATTTTTTTTATTTTATATTTTTACTGTGAACATTTCACAATGATGTAAAAATCAGGTTTAAAATTCCATTTGAAAGATTTCTACAGCATCATTTAATGTCTTGAAACAAATAGTTTAGAAATTATGTTGCAATATAGCAAATAAAATATCAACAAAAAGTATTCTTTATCAGTTGAAAATTCTTCTTCTAGAGATATTTTTCATTCTCTAGCATGCTGCAACTAGTTTTTGATTTTATTTAAATATAAGTATTTACTCACGCATTTATGTACATGTTTTGGTGATAATCAACGAAGTTGCACCTGTGTACGTGTTTATGAAGCAAAAGAGTTAAGAAGTAAAAAATATTAATAAATTATTTTGCATGCGTTTCACGTATAAAGCAAATCCTTCGTCAAAATAAAATTTAAAATGAATTTTTTACTTACGAAAACATTTGATGTTCAATTCCTTCCAAGAGATCTGCAGATAATTTTTATATTGTTAGAAATGATTAGAGTTCAAACGTGCTCAAAAGTTAGAATTTCTGATTTTAATATGCAATTTGAAACTAAATGAGACAAAATTCGGGTTAAAAACTCACAAATATGATATTAGTCATTTTTAACTATCCATTTTTGACTTTTATATAATTTTTATCACTTTTTTAATGCTAGATAATTTTTTTAATAATTTCACATCAACTGAGTTTAATGCATAAAATATGTACCATAAGATTGAAAATACATTTCTCTTTAACAAACCAAGAGTTATCTTCATATTGGTGTGAAATGCAATAAATCTATAAATCTGTCAACATTTAGAAGATTAAGAAAACTACTTTCCTATAATTAACTTAATTTGTATTTCAAAAATATGCATGTTTCATCAATATTTGCTTTGAAAAAAAAAAAAAAAAACATTTTTTTTATCTATAATCAATTAATTATATATTTTTTTCTCCTGAATATTTTGTGATCAATAAATTTGGTACCATTTAAAACATTACTGAAAGCCTTTCATCAACTTTCGTTAAAACACTCAATCTTGTGAATGCATTTAATGTAGCTATTATTGGTGAAATGCCAGCTAATTATAAGATTCAGGGTATTACAAAATAAATACCTCCCATCTTTACATCCCACTTAATAACATACGTTTTAATTAGATATCCTTAATGGACATTTAATGACACCTATAATTTATACTTTTTGCAGTTAATTATTGACAATATTATAAGGGGAAATAACCTTGAAACATTTTTAATGTTACATTTAGAAACTTTGAATGTAGGAAGATTTGGAGTGGTTTGTCACTCTGTGTTCTATAGTTTTTTTTTTGCACATTTTTGGCTAATTAGAACGGGACCTACAGTTTAATATGTATTCTCAACCACTAACAAACATCTATGCTACCGTCATAATTCGAACCTGAAGCCTATGGTACCAAAGGCCAGACCGCTAACCAATTTGCTATCAGACCGCAATGAATATAGGAAGAAAATGAATTGAACATTCATATAGAATATGGCACATAACAAATTCATTGTATCATATAGAATAAAAGTACAATCACTTTTTTTTTTTAATAATTTTGTATTCGTTACATGAACGCCATTTTATTTGACAAAGTAAATCCATAAAGTGTGCATTACATTAAATTTCTCCTCGATATTTATTAGATGTAGATATTGAATTTTAATACTAGATGTTTATTCAATTCCTTCTATTAGCCCACACTCTCCCTATATATATATATATATATATATATATATATATATATATATATATATATATATATCCTGTTCAAATTTTCAATCGTTCATAAAATACTTTTTATTCATACACTCGAGTTCAAATACATTCTTTTGAACTTGTAGTGGATGACACTTGATGTTAATGCAGTTTTTTCAAATATTAATTCTGTAATTAAATTTAATTCATTAATTTTTAGTTTTTTTTTTTTTAGATTTAAGTTGTATGTATCTACCAATAGATGGCGCCTGATAAACTTAAAAAAATTAATGAAAATTAATTATAAAGGAATTTCTGCAATATAGTAAAAAAGAAGTAGGAATTGACTTTAAATTTTTTTTTTTCTAAATTACTTGTTTATAAGTAATTTAATTTAGTCAAATACAATAAGCTGCCCTAATCATTTCCAACACAATAAACTAGTCGTTCAAGCAACGGCCTTTCAGTCCTAGAATCTCGAATGTATATTTAGCTGCATAGATATATATTAGCTGCTGTGGGACAAAACCATCCCTGGAGGGGCATCAATTTGACTTACAATGTTAAGAAAACGTAAAAGCATAAACTACGGTTAAAAGTAAATCTTGTAAACGGAAAGCAAAACAATATTTTGTCCATTTTTATTTTCTATGGTATCTGTAATGCAGATATTAGATCATTTTAACTAGTCATTTTTTTTTTCTCTCTTGATATTTCTTTTTTATTCTAATAGCCAATATTTTCCTCTTTATAATAAGAATTAAATTGTATGTACTGATATTTAAAATGAAAGTGATTTATTTTTTTTCTGCATGTAATTCTGCATGTTTGTTTGTTTTTTCAATTTCCCTTCCGTTTTATAAAAGTTACAATATTTTGATATGGAGCACTAGGTCTTGGTCCATCCGGCTTTTAGAAAATGTCCTAATTCAAAAAGTTTGGAAAACTGTGATATACACATGTTTTTGCGTCTGATAAGAACATGGTTTTTTGCGTCCGATAAGAACATGGTTTTGCGTCCGATAAAACATGGTTTTGCGTCCGATAAGAACATGGTTAAACATTTGCGTCCGATAAGAACATGGTTTTGCGTCCGATAAGAACATGGTTTTGCGTCCGATAAGAACATGGTTTTGCGGATAAGAACATGGTTTTGCGTCCGATAAGAACATGGTTTTGCGTCCGATAAGAACATGGTTTTGCGTCCGATAAGAACATGGTTTTGCGTCCGATAAGAACATGGTTTTGCGTCCGATAAGAACATGGTTTTGCGTCCGATAAGAACATGGTTTTGCGTCCGATAAGAACATGGTTTTGCGTCCGATAAGAACATGGTTTTGCGTCCGATAAGAACATGGTTTTGCGTCCGATAAGAACATGGTTTTGCGTCCGATAAGAACATGGTTTTGCGTCCGATAAGAACATGGTTTTGCGTCCGATAAGAACATGGTTTTGCGTCCGATAAGAACATGGTTTTGCGTCCGATAAGAACATGGTTTTGCGTCCGATAAGAACATGGTTTTGCGTCCGATATAAACATGGTTTTGCGTCCGATATAAACATGGTTTTGCGTCCGATATAAACATGGTTTTGCGTCGATATCCGATATAAACATGGTTTTGCGTCCGATATAAACATGGTTTTGCTCCATTGCTGCTAATATACAGCCATGCAGCTAAATATACATTCGTGATTCTAGGACTAGTAGTTGAAAGACTCGTTAACACAAGAAATGTCAAGTTGTAATTGAACATATTCATAATTTGCTTTTGGGATTGATATCTCTTTCGCATTAAAGTACACAGAAGATGATGACAATTGCGACTGACATCAACCCATCAATTGATTCGGCTAAAGTTGCCTGTCCGCAAGGTCCTTAAGAACCACAAATTTGTATCCATTGTAGGAAATCCAGAAGTATCCCTAATCACCGAGTCCCGAACATTATTCCTGCAAGAAAAGGACGCCGCTCGGTCCAATTAAAAAACCTACGTAATTATTAGGCGACTAAAGTCAGATCGCTTTTCCCATTTGTCCAGTTCGAAGGCATCCATCAAAATAGCGATTGGGCGTCAACTTCTTCGGGACTGGTGGTGGCTCTCGTAATGGGAGACCTGAACCTGTAATTACTTCATCGCGTCGCAAAACGAAATTTCAATCACTGTATTAGACGGTCGTAAAAGCAGTGCCCCTTTCGATGTTCAAAGAAGTAGAAAAAAAACATCACATCAGTTTCGTTATTTCTGCACCCAAGAGTTGTTGTGGTAATTTATGTCTCGTGTAAAAGATTTTGATCTGAAATTGCACACCACTGAAGTATCAATCCAATTATTTCTTTTTTTTTTATTATTTTTAATAGGAAGAATTGGATTTGTGATTTAACACTTGGCGAGATTTTTTTTTTTTTAATTGTAAAACAAACTTATCGCCAAGTGTTATGTGCTTTAACCCTTGGCGACATTTTTTATTGTAAAACACACTTAACACTTGGCGATATATTTTTTTTTATCGTAAAATAGGCTTAACACTTGATGGATATGTGCTTCAACACTTTCGATATTTTTAGTTATAAAACATAAGATAATTAAACTATCGAAGAAGTTTATTTCATTAAAATTGCAATTTTCTTAAACGAAACTCGGGCACATATTAGATAAAATTTGTTATGAAATATTTTATATATCACTTAATGAAAAATAATTAATCCCAAACCACACCTGCTTTTATGTAGGTGTAATTGATAAAAATGTTTAATAATATGCATTTTGTATTCATAAAAATTTCTAATGGCTATATTACTGAAAGCCAAAGCAGTTGGTTTCTTCGATTAAAAATATTGCAGTTAATGTTGTAATAATATAGTAAAAATTAACATTGTTCACATTGAAAATATTTTTAATAAAGAATGTAACCGTTCTTCCTCCTACGAACTGCAAGTGCGCGCCCTGTGGCTTTCAACAGCCTGATGGCCAATTGGCTAGCGCTCTGGCCTTTGGTACCACAGGCTCCGGATTCGATGGAACCTGTGGCATGGATGTTTGCTAGTGATTCGGAATCCACTTTAAACTATAGGTCCCGGTCTGTTTAGCCCTCGTGTGCACAAGATGACAGTCGAGCGGCAAACCAAATCATCTGTGGCGTCTAGGAGAAATAATCAGTAGACCTCAAGACTCTCACCTGAGAGGAAGTACAGAGCAACCGGCGTTGCCTCTGAGAATTTAGTACAGCGCTATCACGCATTTCTGGTGAGAAACGTTTTAGTTTACAGTCTCTCATCCCGAGAGAAAATATATTTAGTGTATTCCGACACTAGTTGGCCTATAGACTCTCACTCGAAGAGGAAGTATATTCCGCGCAAACCTGAGTATCGGAGTTGCGGCTTAGAAGTGTCATCCTTCCACGAATTTATAATTATATGTCCTTAAATGTGTTAATTGTTTTATGTTTGTCGTGTTTGTGCGCGTATAAATAAAGATGCGTGTTCTCAAACCCGAGTCTCGAGTCTCAATCCAACAACACCCAGTTACAATCCAGCTGCACAACCGACAACACTACAATCTGGCGCCCAACGTGGGGCCCACTCGAACTGACAACACTACAAGAAAAATTAAAAATCAATCTCTCATTCATATTAAAAGTTTACCTGAACATCAAATAAACTAAAAAGAAATTAGATTTCTTTAAAATGGTTTCGTTAATAACCAAACTTTAAAAAAAAAAATACTCCATGCAAATTTTATTTTAGAAAACTTATTAGAAGGAATACTCATTAACATCAACGAGCAAAAAGATAGCTTTAAGATCATTCATTCAAAAAAACCGAAGGAAAAATAAGTAGAATACCGTGTTCGTTGCTAAAAATAAAAATGTAAAATTGCATTTTCCGGTTGCTAAGCAACGCTCTGATTGCATTATTCCATACCTTTTCCAAATCAGTCTTTAAATTTTCGTTCAAATCAAATTTCCACATGAAAGAATACTTCTGGGCAACTAATACATTCGCTGGGAATACACATTTTTCATCAAATTGTCGCAAAATTTACGAATTTTTTAAAAAAAGAATGTTTAACTCAAAATATCACATTCCAAATTCAACCTATATTTTTATATAGAATTATTACAAATACCATTGATGCAAGCATGCGTTCTTTTTTATATCAAAAGGACATTGCTCCTTCTACTGAGAATTCTTTATACTTGTATTCCGGCCTTCCATTAATAGGTTTTACGTTTACGAATTCACATCATGGCAAAACTATAATTTTTCAAGCTGGTAACCCGAAAACTCATGAGCTGTTCATTACAAAAACATTCCTGTTGAGAAACCTTAAATCAATTCCTCTCTTATTTCAACTAAGTATATAATAACAAAGAACATTAATTATTTTTATTTACCCACCATAGTGGCAGTTCTATTACACGAAGAGCTTTATAGCGAAACGCCCAATCCAGTAATACGCCTATCGAAAACTGACACTGCAATAAATCGCACGATTGAGAAGCTAATTTTCTTCGCACCTAAGTTGGCTTTATTAATACACAATGTGTACTTGTCTGCTGGTTATCTAATTTTTAAATCGTGCTTGTCAAGCCTTACGCCCATCACCAAAGATCGATGGCAAAATGTGCAAAAATGCCCAAGAAGAATGGTACATTTTAACAAACAAAATTTACACCTTTTACTCTAAGGTGACTTTGATAGAACTCTAAGTTAAAAGTACAGATCTTTACTTATTCGACAGACACTATAAAATAAAGTCAGTCAAAAACATATTTAATTCGTATTGGAAAAAGAAATGTTCTATGATTTTCTAAAACCACATAAAATCAATCTGAAAACTTTAAATTGATTTAATTGAAAATTTGCAATTTCAAATGTAATCTAAACATTTCAGAAAATTAAAAAGCTTACATTTATTTTAAAAGCTTTGTTCCTTTAATTTCATTTAAGAATAAGTAAAATTTCCATTTCTTTGGTTACAATTATTATTTATAAATAATAGACAAATTTAGAATTTTAGTTCCATATAATCCTCAAATGCTTGACAATACTTTCGAAAAACTATTGATGTTTGGTTTGCCGCTCTACGGTTATTTTGTGCACAATTTCAGCTAATTAGACAAGGACCTACAGTTTAACGTGCTAGACTTACAATGCCTATTGAAGAAGGCATCAACCATCAGGGTTTTTTTGCGATATCATATGAAACATTAAACAAACCTTTAAAATACTAAACCTTTACCCAAACCTTTAAGATACTAAACTTTTACCCAAACCTTTAAAATACTAAACTTTTACCCAAACCTACCCAAACCATTAAAATATTAAACCACCAACTTTGTGGCTGATATCTATCTTTGTAAACTACCAAAAATTACATGTATGAAACATACTTACATAAGAAAATGGATTCTTCAATGTTCAGCTCATAATTTGATTTGGGGACCAGGCATTTTTAAAATCGAGAGAATCTGGCGAAAATCTCCACAGAAATAATTACGTGTATCTGCACAAGTAAAATCGGTATTTAATGGGTACCAGGTGCCGAAATTGTTTTTCATGCCAAGTTTTTCATTTGGCGACCAAAAGTTTTAATCAAACCGTTTTAACAATATGCCGGCTATTATAAAAGGATGCAACTACCAAAAAAGAGAAATAAAAAATGTAATGCTTATACATTAGGGAAAAAATTCAGTTCACCTTTTCGAAGAAACTCTTAATTATTTTTATATTTTTGCCTTTCATTTAATTTTTTTCTAGAATCAATAAAAACCAGCTGGTAGTTGAAATGAAACTCCCAGCACGAGGAAAATATTTGATAAAGATAAAAAAAAATTTAAAAATGCATTTATAGAACCATTAAAACCATCACCACACAAAAACAACGGAAGGAAAAATTATGAAAACATTTAATAAAATGCAATTTTTAACAGTTTTTTTTTTTAGAAATATTATAAATATACTTGTGTTCAGAACTAAGAAAATTTGCATGTTTTGTCGAGTTTCATGTAAAGAACGGAACAAAATTTAAAACTTCATCTTCGAAATAAAAATACAAATATTGTGTCGAATCGAATACGTATGTGGGGAAGGAACTAGTAGATTTATAAGAGAGTGAAAAAATCAGCATTTCACACACACGTCAAATTTCTTGGTGGTGTTTTTTTTTCCAGCAGTTGGTTGAATTCAAATTCAAAGGTCAAAAATGAGTAACCACCAACGTTTAGTTTGGTTTTGTTTTGTCGCTCTGCGGTCATCTTATGTACACTTTAGACTAAACAGACCGGTATCTACAGTTTAACGTGGATTCCGAACCACTCGCAAACAACCCTTCCACAGCCATGATTCGAACCTGAAGCTTATGGTACCAAAGGCCAGAGCGCTAGCCAGTTGGCCATCAGGCCGCTCCACCAGCGTTAAGAGATGATAAAATGAGGTGTCGAATCATGGAGAGGCTAGGAAAAGACTATCTTAAGATCAGATTTATAGAGACATCAATATAAAAGCCCAGCGTTGTGTCAAACTTATGGAAACAGTTTCAGAATGCTGGATGCATCGAGAGAAAACCTGGCATAGTCGACCAAAAGCTACGATGGCCAAAGTGGAACGTTATTTTGTTCATTACATCGAGGAATAACAGGGAGGCAACAGTTTCTTAGCACTCTCGTGACTTCTATACAACCTCAGGAAGACGAGTTTCAAGGTTACTGTTTCCAGAAGGCTTCATGAAAGAGAGCTGTTCGGAAGATCTGCTGTTTGAGGACTCTGTCTCACTTTTACGGACAGGTTTGGTTTGGTTTGGTTTCTCGCTCTACGATCATTTTTTGCACACTCAGGACTAATTAGACTGGGACCTATAGTTTAAAGTGGATTCCGAACCACTAACAAACATCTATGCTACCACCAGGATTCAACCTAAAGCCTGTGTTACCAAATCTTACGGACATTAGAGTTCCTTTAGCATGGTGCAGAGATTATATACATTGAAGCATAAATCAATGGGCGACCGTTCTCTTCATTGACGAGTCCTAGTTCAACCTAACTCTGATTCTCAACGTACTTTAATATGGAGAAAAGCGGAACCCGTTGCCTGCCCTTGAAAACTTACTTGCTACGCCATTATTACAGCGGAAGATTGATGGTATGGCAAGCATTTGGTTTTATTTTTGAAATAGACTAATATGAGTTATAAGAATGCGGTTTAAGGCTCCTATATTCGCATTTTCAGAGATGCAGTTGGTCCCGATTTCATATCAATGGACGACAACGCGCGGTCACAGAGCTTCTCTGGTGGATGATATTCTGGAAAGTGAAAATATTTG
This sequence comes from Caerostris extrusa, assembly GCA_021605095.1. NCBI lineage: Eukaryota > Metazoa > Arthropoda > Arachnida > Araneae > Araneidae > Caerostris > Caerostris extrusa. The sequence continues at coordinate 45,662 of BPLR01010983.1, forward strand.
CCGGATGTAATATCCAGTCATATCTCCATGCCCATACCTTAAAGAGCATGCTTGGAAAGCTCTGAGGAGGAAATTGCAATTCGCAATTCCCATTCGAGAACCGTTCAGGGCTTGAAAACAGCACTGTAGAACGAGTGGGACCAATTGCCTCAGGAATTCGGAAACTGAATTATTTCCAGTTCGAAATCACTATACGAGACCTGTATATGTGTAAGAGGGGCTATACCCCTGTTAACCCTTATTCGATTACGTAACTACTGATTATACCTTCCGTTTCCGTTTAGTGTTTTGCATGATCATGCTTGCCTAATTTAATTGTAGAATTGGTTTCTTTTGTATTATATCAACCTATGTTGAAACTAAATTTAATTAAAATCCGTCAGTAATTCTGGAGACAGAATTTTAGATTTGGAAAAGCCACATCCAAAAATTCTCCTAATTTTGAACGTAGTATCTTAAGGAAATCCATACTAATCAGACACATCTCTTATGCTTTGGTTAACATAATGAAATATTCTTGTAAATATTTCACAAATGTTTAAAAAATGTTACATTTAAACACAATGAATTACTTAAATGTTAAGATATTAAGATCAAAATTAAAGTTCATAGAATTTTCGATATTTTCTGATAAAAATTCTGGTTGAGATATTCTTATTGCTACGTAATTATTAAGTACTGAAGGTGAAAGGATGCGATTTGAATACGATACTGAGAATAAAAATGAAAACAAAATGGATCACTGAAAATATCGGATACAAAATGAGATGATCATACAAGTGAATGACTTTGTCTACCCCTATCTAAAAAAAAAAAAATTACTGGAAGGAATAATAATTTAATTTAATTTAATTAATTGATCCAAAAGCAATTTAATAATTGTCTTGCGAGCAAAAATTAACTTATTGTATAATTTCTCACAAAAAAATTTTAATCAGCTATTTTAATAATAGCGTAACAATTAATAAATGATCATTATTTAAATAATAATCTATTGAAATTCACTTAAAAATTTCTTCCTTTTCTGTTTGAAAACAATGACAGCAACAGTTTTGTTTAACATTGCAATTATACTAGGATTAATAATCAAATAAAAACTCAAGGTATTAAGAAAAGTGAAAGGAGTAATTACGGTCCCTATATTTTTTCCCTTTTTTATGATCCCTTTTTATGATTGGGAGAACCTGGAGAAAATCGATTTTCTTTAATTGAAAGACTTTAAATCGTTATTTAAATGTGTTGTGTTGAAGTGCCCGTTAGATAGTAAATTTTCTGGTAGTTTAAAATTTCAATCATTGGGCGATTAAAATAGCCGTAATTTAATAATTAGTAATAAATTTTTATTAATATTATAAATAATTACATGCATGCTACAAAGTACATTTTTAAAACTATTTCACATAACGATAAAACCACTCATAACTAACTTATCTCCATATCCGATTCGTAAAAAATGCCAACCTCTTATATGCGTAAACAAAAAAAAATGGAAAACAAATACATATAGCCTAATGTTAGAAAATGGCAATGCAGTGACTTGCATAAAATCATTGCAGTAAATGGTATTAGTAATTATCAAAAGAGGGGGACGGGGAATAAAATTATTCTGAAATTAATTTATATTCTTATTTTAAAAAGGGGATAATTATTAAAAATATGTCTTGCATAGTTATTTTTCAGTGGTTTTTAAGGAAAAATACACTAAATTTTGTCACTCAACTATTAAAAAATATTTTAAATGCGTATGATTTGAATAAGGTAAAATTTTTAGAAGAGAACGAGAACCTTGAAGAAACACATTAATCAGCGCGAGTATTTTTCTATGGATACAACGTTTATCAAAAACTTGTAACCGTGCTTACTCCTACACGCTGCCAAGAGCATCGCTCTGTGTCATTCAAGATAAATGATCAGAGGCCTCGAGACTCTCATCTAAGAGGAAGTACAGCGCACTCTGCGCTTCCGCTGAAAAGTTTAGTTTATAATATCTCGTCCTCAGACGAAATATATTTAATGCATCCTGCGCGTATCCGAGTTTCTGGTTTTCGGCTTAGAAGTGGAGCTCTTTCACTAATCTATAATTAAATATCTTTAAATGTGTTAAATATTAATGTCTATACTTGCATGTGTGTAAATAAAGCTGTGAGTTCTCCAACCTGCGCCTCAAATATCTCAATCCAATCACACTCAGTTAAAATCTGTTTGCTCAACTTACACACTACAAACCCTTAATACTACGATTTCAAAATAAAAGAATTGTAGCTAGCCTATATTTCCAATAAAATAACTTAAATACTGCTAACATTTTTTGATGCAAAGTAATAAAAAAATAAATTAATGTAGTGAATGGTGTATAGTTAAATTAACTATTCTAATTATGAAATACTTAATTTATTATTAATTAAAAAATAATTAATAAGAGTTTGGATCTGCTGAGAGAATTTGCACCACAATATTTCATTTTATACTAAAATGTTGAAAGACATGTTTTAAACGCTAACTGACCAATGTTAACTGACGTATTTTACTTAAGATAGATTACCCGATTCATTTTGAAAATTCGAGAACATGCTAAAATAAATGTAATAGGCCATGGAAAAATTATTTAACTGATGAATAAATATTGTTGGCACTTAAAAATTCTCTACCTAAATTTTATGAGAAAAATAAATTACTTTTTTTTTTTTTTTATAATGAAGAGCATATCTTGTGGGCTGATGCAATACATAACTGACACATTTTATAGATTGTGCTCATTTACATGTTGTGCAACAAATTATTTTATTCGTCCTCATGCATGTTCTACATTTTGCGATTTCATCAAAATTGACACTTTGCTTGTTAGACGTATTTTACATAAGACAGATTACCCGATTCATTTTGAAAATTCAAGAACGTGCTAAAATAACTGCATGTAATAGGTCAAAGTAGGTGGTCCATGCAGAATAAATTTATGATTGATCATTTGACTGTATTAGTGGAAAACATGATGATAACCAGACAGAAGATTTAACATAAATTGAATCAGAAGTTATTAAAAGCACGCATTTTTCTTTTGATTTGTCGTATTTTGATTTATCAAAGTCAGTATTTAAAAGAAGCCTTGGGAGAAGTTTCTGAATTACAGCAATTTTTTTGCTTCTATCTGTTGATTGATTAGATTCAAATCAAATCGTCATAAAAAAAAAAAAAAAAAAAAAAAGAAACCACGAAAAATTAAATTGTTCCGCCAAGACCCTTCTCCTTTAACCCCGCTCAATTATAGCCACAATAGCATAAAATGAAATGAAATAAACAATTTATATATTTTAATGCTATCGAAAATCCTCTTATGTTTACTCTGCGTATTTATTTTCAGTATTTTTCGTCAATACTGGGAAATGAGTTTTTACTTAAAAGATTAATCATCTTTTTGACACTAGAACATGAGCAGTTGAATTAATCAAACACAGGCGAATTATGAAGTAAAACAGTTATGGCCTAAAAGTGGTGCACCGAATTTCAGAAATATTTAAAAGTATATTTATTCATAATAATTTTTTTTATAATTTAAAAACAAAAATTATATTTATATATGGAGTTGCAACGTAGATCTACCTCCTCATAGTGCACTCCGGGCAATGTCTAGTACGACAAAATGCTCTACAAACACGGCCTTCAATCTGGCTCTCAGTGTGAGTTTCTTAGGTTTATCACTCTACGGCCATTTTGTGCACATTTTAGGCTAATTAGACCGGGTCCAACAATTTAACGTGGATTCGAACCACTGTAAAATGGCCATGCCACTGCCAGAGTTCGAATCTGAAGCCCTGGTACCAAAGGCCAGAGCACTAGCCAATTGGCCATCAGGCCGTTCTTAGAGTTTGGCAGTGGCGGCCCACTGCGAAATAGAGGAAAACGAGGCCGCTGATTTTCTACGAAAAAGGGGCCTCCATTTTACACATAAATAACCAAGAGTATGCCAATCATTCCATTAAGAAATAATTAAAAAGACCCTTAGGTGTTTTTTTGAGGATGTTGCCGCTAGAAACGGTCACAATACCTGGTACGATCATATTCATTATATCCTTGAATGGCCTAGAGAAAATCGGTGTCTTTGCTACGACTTTTCTGTGGTCTGCAAGCACCTTCACAGAATTAAACTGACTCCTGACCCTCTCTGTCTCCTGTGTGATAACCAGGAAGAATTAGATATATTTCACCTTGCTTCTTGTTCTGTACGGCCTCCTGTTTTTTTATGGAAGCATTATTGGTTGCTAGACTTAATTTGGTGAATTAAATGATGCCATTTGTTTCTATCTTGTTCTTTGTAATTATTTTTTTTATATCATCTGTTGTTCTGTAAACTTTCCATTGAAAATAAACGCATCGGAAGGCTTAGATATAAAAAATATTTATATATAAGCCCACAAGAAAACGATTATTAAACTTTAGAATTAGAATATTATCATACTTGCTTAGTTCTGAAACAATATGCAGGGGTAAATGTTGACTTGCCTCATCAGTTAATCAGTTTATAAATGATTTTCATATCATAATGATCGATCAACTCCCTATGTGTTCATGATTTATGCATAAAAGTTTTCTAATCCTTTTGCAATCTCTTTTCTAATTTAGTAATCCCCCTTTTCCCCGTTTTCTAATTCCTTTTTACTTATTGAAAAAGCATCTTTACCACAGTTTGTAATATTCAAATGGAACGTATTGATCGTAAAAACCCATTCTCTGAAAATAAAATTTAATAAACTTCTCTCACTCCCAAAATGCCTCTTCTCAGATATAATTCATTTCCATTCTTTTCATTTCATTCCTTGGTTCATTTTCTCCCAGTCTGACATAATTCATATCTAGCGATCATTGCCTTGTGTGAATTATATCTGTCCTTTTGGAACAACGTATAGATGAGAATTAAGTACTTACATCGACGAAAATGATTAAAAACAACAGAAACTGACTGATCCAAAATATAAAAAAATTATTTGTTCTTTAACCGATTAAATTCAAAATTTAGCAAAGTATTCATATTACAACATTTTTAAAATATAAAGAATAATTTATTAGAAACAAAGTTTTTAAATTTGTATGGTGCATCTAAAAAGCGCGCTTTAACCGTAAAAAGTCGGCCTTCTTTTAAGTAAAGAATACTTAAAGCAAAGTCTGTTCAATTCAAGAAGCAGCACTGTTGGAAATACAGTCGTATATAGAATCGTAAAATCCCTACAAAAATATGTATTTATTTTTGATATTTTATTTGCACCAAGATACGTAGGAAATTTCCATGTTTTTATTTTATTAAATTTTAAGTTTTCAATATTTTTAAATTTTACGTATTAAAAATTACATTAGATATATGAATTGGATAGATCAATTATGTTGCGTTATTGTATTCATAAGTTGTTATAAATATGAAATTATTTCGAAATATTTAGTTTAAAAGTAAGACTAATAATCAATATGCCAATTATCAGACAAGCAACTGTAAATTGTTTCGTCAAATTATTACAAAAAAATTAATAACAATTATTTATGAATTGGAATGCATAAAAAACAAAATAGTGTTTAAAGATAGCAATATATTTACAGATAGGTTAACTGTATCATGGATGTCATATTTTCCTTAGGAATGTGAGTATTAATCAGATAAACATTTATGTATGTTTACAATTTACATTACCGGATTTTCTAAATGTTCAGTAATAAAAAACTGCTTAAAAACGATTATTAAACTATGACACAGCGATTAGCTTAGATTATGCAGTTTTACTAAGTATTTTGCATTTAGGTTTGTATATTAATTGTACCTCGCGAAAAAGATTTTGCGTACAACTAAACTAAAAGATTGTACATTCCTGCAGCAGTCTATAAATAAAACAAAAAATAATTACTGGTTATTTCTTAGCTATCTAAATTGTGGGTGTCAAATAGCAACTTCTAATATGCAAAAACCAATTAAAAACAAACATTTCTTATTTCACCCAATGGAGATTAATACAACTAAAACCAAACTAAAAAAAATAAATGTCATTCATCATAAATGCAATAAATTTATTACTTTTATTGACATTATCAGAAAAAAATCACAAATGCTTAATGAACGACTTTTAGGCGGCTTCTTTTGATCGCCCACTGAAAAATATCTGAAGATTCCAAACGTAACCGTAGGTGGTACCTAAAAGCAAATAGTTGGCTACTGCATTACCCGTGCCCACTGTTCTGAAGACCACCCATTAGAAACACTCAAAAGTGAAGTCGGCATGACATTCAAAAAGAAAATTAAGATCATTGTTTTTAACTTACTGCCTTGTCATTCTTTTCCAGCGATTGGATGGTTGGTGAACATTGTTTGCACAGCAAATGATCTTTCTTAATTTGCAAGTTTTAAAAATTTGTGAAGAATCAGAAAAAAATATTAAATCCATTATCGAAGGTTCATTCTAGTGATATACGATAATTTGTTCCCATTTGAAATCTCTACAAAAGAAAAATTGTTGATGGAAAGCTTCCAAAATGTCGAAGAATTTTAATTTCAACAATAAAAAATAATTTACATTCATAGTACTGCCATCATTTAAAAGTTATATAATAATTTTAGTTCAATGCAAATCCAAAAACGATTATTTGTAGGAAAATAAATTTCACATGGTGATGAAATAACTACCGCACTATTTATTTAATAGTCATCTTTCTGCGAGGATTTCAAATGGAATTTTAAGTGTTATCTTTACGAATAGTTTTATACTATGTTACAGAATAGGATCCAAATTAGATTTATTTAATAAGTTAAATTTGGTCTATTATTCAATTTAGTACATTATTATGTTAGCATAAGAGGAAAACCCAATATTTATTGCAATTTAAAAATAAATTATAAGACATTATATCTCATTAAGAAAAATTTACTTAATATCTTACAAATTTGCATTAAAATTCGTCATTAAAAAGATTTTTAAAATATGCAAGATACTAATTTATATGTCAAAGAATTTTCGCTGAAATTACTATTCACAGGTAATCAGGAATATGAATACACAAATAATTTTCAATCGTCCTCCACCACATTACTAGTTCATGAACAAAAAAAAAATTACTATTAAAACTATTTTTTCATTCAAAACAAAATGCCTCATTGTTCAAAGAAATAATGCAGAAAAATTAAAAAGAGTTTTTGTCGATCACTTTAACAAACAGTTGCACAGCAAAAAAAAAAGCTTCTATATAGAAACCCCATTCTGTTAAACAATAACCTCATCGTGTAACTACGAGTAATTAGGAGTCATCGTTAACAAAGCCAAGAACGGGTGATCAAGAAAAGAACTATAAATTTAAAATTCTTTTTTTTCCATTACACAGAAAACACAATTCGTTGTACAATAAAACACAGCTAATTTATTCCTTTTTGGATGAGAGCCAAGTGAGTAAATGAAAACGTTCAGTTACGCATCTCGGAACACAAAATATAAAAGACTGTTTCTATTCAAGGGCCTTAAAAAACTAAGCCTTTTATCCATGTAATAATGTTGAAATAACTAGCAACACACCAAACATCAAATAAGAAATTTAATCATATTTGAAACAATTCTGTATAATTCTTATTTTCATTAATTTTCAACTGTTAAAAGTAACAAAATTTGATCATTTGGATAAAGATAATCCTGAATCAACAACAATAATTACTTTCTTCTCTTTGTATATCAGGTTCGAATCCTAGCGATGGCTTGGATGTTTGTGAGTGGTTCGGAATCCACGTTAAACTGTATGTACCGGTCTAATTAGCCTAAAATGTGCACAAGATGACTGTAGAGCGAAGAACCAAACCAAATCTCTTTGTATAGAACATGTATGACACAGAGAGAAGCCTGATTTTCTTATAACGTGTCATACCTTATGTAATTTGTAGAGGAGAGATAAACGAATGCATAATTTGTAGAGGAGAGATAAACGAATGCATAATTTGTAGAGGAGAGATAAACGAATGCATAATTTGTAGAGGAGAGATAAACGAATGCATAATTTGTAGAGGAGAGATAAACGAATGCATAATTTGACAACACAGGAGTTTAGATAAACGTTGAATAAAATAATGCATAATTTGTAGTACCTTATTAATCTTCCATTAAAATATGAGAGATAAACGTTTATCTCTCCTCTACATATACATAGATAGGTTTCCTGCATCCAAATTAATGGACAACACAGCATCTGATTGTTTAGTCTACAATAAAATAAAAACGTTTATCTCTCCTCTACAAATTATTGAATAAAATAATTATCTAATATTTAAATTCTTACTTTTTTTATTAAACTAGTTTACCTTATTAATCTTCCATTAAAATATGAAAATTTTTCCTCAAAAACAAATTACCAGTTATACTACAAATTATGCATTCGTTTTTCTCTCCTCTACAAATTATGCATTCGTTTATCTCTCCTCTACACATTATGCATTCTCTCTACACATTATGCATTCTCTCTCGACACATTATGCATTCGTTTTATCTCTCTCGACAAATTATGCATCTCCCCACAAATTATTTTGTGTATATTATTATTTTCTTTTATTTCAATTGCCTCAAAAGATAAACAATCAATAAAAAATTAAATACATAGTATATTAAAAAGTAATGAATTTAAGAGTGATATTATAAAAAATTAAGAATGATTTAATATTTTCAATGTAATAACCAAGAAAAAAAACTGGTTAAATTAATTTATTGATTATTCGACAAATCATTATTAATTCGATTATTTATTATTTTTATTGATATATTTTTCAATATGTCAAATTCTAAAAAGGTGGGGATTCGAACAGACTTGAGCATTTTAATATATTATTTAATAACAAGCAGAACTACTTCATGCAGATAAACTTTAAAAAAATAAAACATGTTTTTGGAAATAAATAAAATAAAGTTTACAAAAATTACATAAATAGGGATCTTGCATCTAAACAAGCGCATTAGTGACAAGGGATCCGACTTTTCCAATATTCAATAAAATAGAAATAAATTTATTATTTAAACCGCTTACTTTTTTCAATAAATTAAAGCTGGGTCATGATTTTTTTATTAAAATCTGAAAATCGTTAAAAAAACCGTTACTAAGCTAAGAAATATAATAGAAACTATAGTCAGCAAGTTTTCTTTTATGGTAAATCAATAAATGATTTTATTAACAACAAAAAATTAATTTAAAACATTAAACCTTCAAGAAATTGTGGTCTGACATTTCCTCTTTAGCTTGTTCTTCAGATTTGCAATATTTTAAACAATCTAATAAAATGTCAGTTTATGTATTTGAAATATTCAAAATTTATAGTTTCATCTGATCCAGTAAACAAACATTGGAATACAATAAGATAAAAATTATATTTATACATAATTAATATGTACGTAAGTTATTCTAATTACTTTACATGTTTCATATAGTATATTCATATTAAAATTAGAAATTACGAAATACTCTAACAGTTGATCATGAAATACTTCAGCTTTACTTATTAACATATGCTATTAAAATCGATTTTTTGTCATGAAGTTTTTATTAACTTCAACTGCATTTATCTGAATCTTTAGTAAATTATTTTTCCAGTCTTTTAATAATTTTTTATATTAAACACTTTTTTTTTTTTTTTTTTTGTTAATTGTTTAAAATGGGGTTCAGTATCTTCTACACAAACAATATTAAAATGGTCGTTTTCGATGTACCTTTTCTTGGTAAATTATTTTTTTGTATATTAAATATACACTCAAGAGCGAAAACATTATGACCACGCCTACATTTTGCAATGAACTCGCCTGGAAGACGTGGAGGGCACGTGATCAGGTGGAAGTGGTATTTAACTGGTATTAAGTGGTGGTATTAATCCATGCCAAGGCGGGTTGAAGCTGTGTTGGGCGCCAAAGGTGGGCCAACTCGTTATTGACAGGTGGTCATAATGTTTTGGCTCTTGAGTGTATATTTTTAATATTATCCTGAAATTAGCTTTTAAAAAATTCATTTAAAATTTCTGGGTAATTTTTAATCACATGCAGCTTTAAAAGTCCTTAAAATTGAGGGATTTTCCAATTAAATTGATATAAAATCAATAGTTTACCAAATAAAAATGCTAAAGCTCATTTCTGTATAATCTACAGTACATTAGATATTAATAGAAAAAGAATTAAAACCATACATAAGGTTAATACCACAATAAGGTTTCGCAGAAAGAGTGAAAAGAAATATGAAAATCACGGCAATTAAAAAATGAAACATTAAAACATTCAATGCGTCGTTTACGATATTTTTCTTATTCTTGTGCATACTCTTATTTCCATTCCTTAACGCTTTAAAGCCCAAGCATTTTTGAAAATTTTTCTTGGAAAAGACTAACCCGCACGATCGTGGTGGTGCCCTCATGCCTCAGGGTGGCCTAGATTATTTTAGTATCATTGGAGTCAATGCCTACTAAAAAAATTTTTTAAAAAGTAAAATTTAAATATAAAAAAAATCAGGTCTTAAAAGGTTATAATTTATTTCAAGGCACTTTTAACTGGAATTTCTTTAAAGCCATATAACGTTAGAAAGATGTCGAAATAGAGATTACTTCTCAACCATAACCTCTAAATCAATTTTATTTTACTTCCTAGCGTATCGAAAACATTTTTAATCTTTTCCTTTCATTAAAATTTGCATCTTCTAACATAACATTTTACAACTCACTGGAAAGCAATAAAGGTAATTATTTTAATATAAATCTCTGCAACTATTTTACTTCAGAAGTTTTATGTTCACTTATATGCATAAATATGAATCAAACCTTTAAAAGCACACATTAAAATTTCGAAAAATATAGTGATATAAGGTTCGAAACTCTTTTCCAATTTATTACAGATTATTCAAAGTGACATGAGAATAAGCAGTATAGTGCCCCTGGCCTTACGTTATCTCTCTTGTAGCATATTTTTTTTATCACAGTATCTCATTATTTAAACTGTCATTATTAACATCATGGAAAGGAACGTGTAGTCTTTTTTTCTATGATGATAAATCACTCAACTTTTCATGGCAATGGACAATTATTGTCAATCACTTGCATTTTCTCTTAAATCAAATGCAAGAAATCGCTTTCTAACGATCTAATGTGAAAGCTAATTGAAATTTAAACGTTTCTTTTCGTTTGTTACACTACTTTTAATCTTAAGTCGTAATTCAAAAGACATACAAGAGATAGAATAATTTGAGAACAACTTATTTATTACAGCGCATAAAATAACGAGACAAACATGTGTCGTATTTTACAAAAAGTGAAAACCAAACAGTAGTTTTTAATATGAAATCTCATAAAATGTTTATGTATCCTGAAGGTATTTCAAATGAAAATTTATAATACCGTTTATTTTAGCAAGTGCTTTTATCGGGAAATATAGGATTTTGTCCTTTTTTTATAATACTTAAATATCTTCATGTATGAAATAGTCAGAATAAGTTACTGTAATAATGTATATCTGTTTTTCTATGTAATGCTTTGAACGAAGAACATGGTTTTCGAAAAACTATTTTTGAAAATCCACAATGAAATTGTTAAGCTTCTTCTACACTGTATGCCAGCAGCATGTTGGTTACAATTTGATTTATTTATTTCATTTATTAATTTAATTTAATTTAATTTAATTTATTTATTTAATTTAATTTTACTTAATTTTATTTTATTAATTTTAATAAGTAAAATTAAATTAAATAAATAAATTAAATTAAATTAAAAAAAAATTATTTTATTAATTTTATTATTTTTTGAAGGAATTTCAAAAAATATTACAACAAACTTCTTAGCGATATAGTTATGATGATATTTTTCAACGTAATTTAATACATTTCATTATTTTATTTTATTTACAGAAATTGGACTCCATCTTCTAGTTTATCAAAAAATAAATACTGGATATATTGTATGTCTTGCTTTTAGTCTACGCTTGCTATTTTAGTGTGCACATAGTAAAACATTTCATTTTCATTTGTTGAGGTTTATGGCACAAAAGCTAGTTTGGGTCAAACTACGCCAAGCAATTTGTACAAAAAAAAAAAAAAGGTTAAAAGTTAAAAAATTTTTAAATCGATGAAATTTGCAAATCTTGGGTTAATAAAACGTTTTTAAAGGACATGATAAAAAAGTGATTTAAAAACTAGGTAATACACATGCTACATATAAGGTTGGAATTTTAATGTTTAAAACATTAACAAAAACTATCTTAACCAATGTAGTATTTAACAATAAAAACAATCACTTTTATTGTGAAATACTACATAAATTAAATGTTAATGTATTTCACTCAAAAATTTATAATCTGATCAATTGATTTAAAATTTAGGCAACCCACATGTCATAGGGTTAAAATATTAATTATTAACAAATGTGAGTAAAAAACATAACTAAATAATCTGTCTCATTATATTCCATTACTATTATTAGAAGAGCTTTTTCTCTGGATTTTGATACCGATGACTCTCATAGAGTAAAAAAGAGATTTGTTAGATCTTTTCCAACTAAGTCATGTTTCCTTTGAATTCTGTTTCAATTTATCAATTGTTTGTTTTTTCCGATTAAATTGCCCGTGAAATTTTTTTTTTTTTAACTGACATTTTTTCCCGATTAAATGTACCTGTTTTATTTGATTTAGAGTTAAATGGATTGAGTTTTCTGTGTACTATCAATTGTAGAGTTAACAGTTGGGAAGTCAATGGACTAGATAGCAAATTATCCAAATTGACAGAATCAGTAGGATTAGGCTTTGGAGGGAAGTGGCTTCAATTTTTTTAAAGTGATGGGCAACTTATTTTTGCTATATTGCTATCAATCGTTACGAAAACTGAATAGGTTGAACATTGCTTGTTAGTTATAGATATAGAATGTTGCTTAGTTATTTCGGTGTACATAATAACTGGTTTGGAATGCTAATTTTCTTGCTTCAAATAAGGTAAATTTCGAGTTTTTTTTACTTCCTGACTTTTTTTTCAGCTGCCACTGGGGACAGCTTTTAAAGTTAAATGGATATGGCTGCTATTAGTTAACAAGTTTTAGTTCAGCTTTGATCTGTATATGAGTGACCAACAGCAGAAAAGTTTATTTAGCCTGTGCAAAAAGATTTTGAAGACCGATTTAGAATCACTGAATGTTTAAGTATCTACCTGGATTGAAAATGTATGGCTGAACAAGGCAATCAAAATAACCTGCTTTAACATTTTGAAGATGGAGAACCATAAAATTTTTAGAATAAAATATTTTGTAGAAATAATTTCTGGAGCTTTCTTAATTACTATCATGTGCTTGATACTTTGATCTAATTAACGCGATATTTCATATTCTCCGAGAGATATCAGATCAGGCAAAGATATCACACTTTGGCAGTTATTAAGTGTGAAATAAACTTGGACATTTATATTAATTTGAAACAATTTCTCTGTTAATATAAAAGATTTTTTGTTTGAGATGGTCAGTAAGTTTCAATTAATAATTTGCCAGATATTGTTTCTTAACAGATTTTAAATATTCATCTATGGAATATAAGCCCATGCGAATTTTAAATGGAAATATAGCAATTTGAAATAATTTAAGTGACGACACAAAAATAAATTTTGCAATTGTCTAATTAATTTTTCTCCCCTGGATTCTTTAAATCTGGATCACAACATGTTTGATTAATGAGTTTGAAGAATTCAGGCCTTCGTTGTGGCACAAAGTTATTTTACAGACAAAAATGCAGGAAATGTATAATTCGAGCCCCATTATCGCATCACCCACCACTGTGCCCTAAAAGAAAAATGTATTCCTGCTTTGGTGCTTAATGAGAACAAAAAGATCAGAGACACTTCCTTAAACAACTTTCTCTCTTTAGTGAGACACGCAGGAAGTGACCCACCGCATGAATCCTAGGTAGCTCCAAACGTAAAAAGATTGGTACATTCGTTAACTAGACGTTCCACCCGTCTACCACAAGCAGATGCCAAACAGATGTGTAGCAATACAAGAGCCACAATTTCGTCTGGATTTAAACACCAGAATCTATTTTTTTATGGGACACAGGTCGTCATACATGGCAAACAAATGGGTCAGAGTACCATCAGCGTTAGTCCAAAACAATCAAATCAAAAGCATAATAAGAAAAGCGGCAAAAAATAAATAGCAACAAAATCAACAAATTAGATGAAAAAAAGCAAAACAAACCAATATATAATATACATTAAGAAAATGAATCGAAACAACTATTTCGAAAATAATGAACAAGACAAAAAAAAATGATCGCTGGCAGCTACGTTCCCAAAGGGGACACTTCCATTGATTGATTTAACTTTTCATTGATGTCTAGAGAATTTCTTACGTAAACCACAATTAAGAAATTATTTTTGAATATATGTTAAAATATCGCCTTTCAAATATATTTAAGAATATATTTTATATTCTATCTCCTACTTAATTAACAAATTTGAAAACACTAAAAACAAGTTATTGAAATAATCATTAATTACTTCGAAGAGATCTGAAATCGCAACTTTTCAAGCACTTGTTTTGACAGGAATATAGGGGCCTAAAATGATTTATTGAGATTATGAAAAATATCTTGAATAAGAATTCGTCTTTTATCTTATATTACGTTAAATCAATTAAGAAACTTTCTTGAAAATGTGAAAAACTCAACAAAAAAGGAATTTTTATTTTATTAGACTGAGATTTCAGGAAGGTCTGGATATCATCAAACCACACAAAAAGGCCGAAACACTCGAATAGCGAAATTCTACTACTATAATAATAAAAACTTCAACGCCCTTAGCAAAGAACTGTGTTCTAACAACAACCGTAAAACAGAGTGGATCATTGTCAAAAAGTGGCCAAGTTGTTTACTTTTACAACAAGGCGGGTTTTATCGGGGGAAGGGGGTGGGTTAAATAAAAAGAATTTGGCTTTCAAGTAACAAACGGTGAACTCTTAAGTTAATAAGTGTGCAGAGAAATAAGTATTTTTATTAGGCCGTACTTCTGAAGCGGTAAAATTTTCCACCAGTTTTATAGTTAGAAACTTGTTCACAAAGAAGCTTGTTGCTTCACTTGCTGAATTCTAAATTTAAATCCCAGATCTTGAATCTTTCAGTTTTTATCCTTCCAAATAATAATGATAGCACTATATTGTTTTTAGCTACATTTAGAGTTACAAAAATTTACACGTTTATCCAAGGCAGGGATGTATAAATTTGTGTAGGCTGCGAGTCGAACAAAAATAAAAAAAGAAACCAAAATTATCAAGAATATTATTAAAGAATATATTAAAATTATCAAGAATAAATTACATTTCTTTATATTTAATAAAAAATATTTAATGCAATGAAAAGAGAAATTAATTTTATGAGTATTATTACATTAAAAAAACACAGATGTTTTAATTTTTAATTCAATTTTATAGTTACCAAACGCAAAAGTAATTACTCATATGGTTTTTATTTAACGATTTTTAAATATTTATTTAATTATTTCATTTAATATTCATACATTAATATTTTTCACATAAATATTACAGATATAAATCAATTAGTTGATCGAGATATCATATTCAGATAGTATGTTACTGGCAAAAGATACGATATTCTTGTCTGTTATATAATACAAAATATTGAATAAAATATTTTCGCAATATTTAAATGCTTACGTTTTTATTAAGGTTAAAAATTGATAAATGTTTAAAACTCGCCACATAATTAAAAATTACAAAAAGTATACAGTTACAAAATTAAGAATCTCATCAAAAAATTAACAATTATATTTTATAAATAAAATTAACATATGATGAGATGGTCTACATGCGGCCAACGATCTATGTATCTTTGATCTACGTCTCCTGAAACTTGATAGTCTAACAAATTTTAAAAAATTAAAATTACTAAAATTACTAAAAGTTTTCCTTTTGACATAGAAAACAGGATATATCGATTTGTATTTTTATCGATCAAACACTAATTAATACATATTCGTTGAAGAATAAGAGCATCAGAATTAATTTTTTAGGCAGTGGCAACATTCTTTGAAGCAGTTATTTACAAACTTCGCGATCCTGATACTTCTCTAACTTGGCAAACAAAAATTTAAAATCTAATAAGCAAATAAGGAATCTGAAGCGTAATATAATAAATATATAATTATTGGCTTGATTTTGAAGCATCAAGAGGAACAGTGAATAGCCAAAGGATTTTTATTGGTAGTTTTTTATATCACTGCCTAAAAGTTTGTTCACATATAGTGTTGTCGAAATAGGTTTGCAACAGATTATATTGATATATACAGAGGGTACAAAGAGTTCTTGTATTTACATTAACACATTTTTGAAAAATTATATGGCGTAAATGGTATTAAATACAGAAATTTACTCTACTTGATTAATTTTTTCACTAAATTTTATAATTTATTCAAAAATATCTATGAATATGCGAGTTTATTAAATAAAAAACAATAAAATAGAAATGTTTTCTTTAGTTTCCCATTGTTTAAAATCAGATATTAGATTTATTTTATCGGCCTCTTTTAGTCAAATCTATTTTATCAGATGTCGATATCTTTTTTTGAATTTAACGTCTTTAAAACCACCACTATGGTCAAACAGAAAAATTTTTTTAGTTAACTTCACAAAAGATGAGGCCTCTAAAATCACTCAGCAAACAGATCGCTAGAAGTAAATTAGATCAAATTAAACTAAATTGCTGTTGTCTTTGCCAGATGCATTCCTCCTTCCGTTCATTTATTCAGAGTGGCGTTGCATCTTCATAGTAAAGAAAAGAAAAAAGAACAAAAAAAAAAGAAAAAAAAAAAGAAAAGGAAAAAAACTTTCTCCCTCCTCATTGCTCGTGGAGCGTCAGTGTCATTTCTAAAATGCCGAAATGGGCAGCCAAAAGAAGGCCAAACAAGTTGGCCAAGGTTGTCACTGCATGTCATCCCACCCAAGTTGTCATAACGTCAGAGTTTCTGAGGTCCTTAATTGCTGCCTTTGCTTTCCAACTCATCCGTGTACACAAAACGACTTGACATGATTGTTTGTAAGAATCCCTTTAAACACAAAACAAACATACAAACAAATGTATAAAATAATTGCGATGCAGTTTTGTGATATCAATGTCGGTATATTTGTTACCCCTGGTGATTTTTTTTTACGTCTTGAACAAAATACATACAAGCATATGTAGTACATCGAGTTTTTAAGAAGTAGAAGTCTGATGTTTACTACTTTTGCAGAACATACTCGTTATAATACTATTAGTTATTTTTTTTTTAAACTAGAATGAAACCAATTATAAATGCATTA
Source organism: Caerostris extrusa (assembly GCA_021605095.1). NCBI lineage: Eukaryota > Metazoa > Arthropoda > Arachnida > Araneae > Araneidae > Caerostris > Caerostris extrusa. Next base: position 62,976 of record BPLR01010983.1, read on the forward strand.
AAATTCAAGTCATTCATATACTATCAGGGATGAACAAAACTATGTCTGCCAATGCTTTTCTTGCAAAATATCATTACAAGCTTATTTTATTTAAAATATAAAATTTGTAAGTTTTTTGTAAGATTTGTGTTTCTGTGTTTGAAAGCTTTGTGATATCAATGTCAGTATAATTGTTAGCGATTTTTTTTACGTCTTGAACAAAACACACAAGCATATGTGCATCGATTTTTTTTAACCAGTAAACAATGACTTGTAAAGATCTGTATGTTTACTACTTTTGCAGCATGTACTCGTTATAATATCATTATTTTTTTTAACTAGAATGGAAACCAATTATAAACACATTAAATTCAACTCATTCATATATACCACGGATGAGCAAAAATATGTCTGTCGATGCTTTTCTTGAAAATGCATCATCATATGTTCATTTTACTTAAAATAAAAAAAAAAATTGTAATTTGTTTGAAAAATGTTCAGATTTTGATAAAGAATATTTCAAGGAATGTGATCATGTTTCAGTCCATAAAAAGTAAACATTTAAATATTGGACAAATATTTCATTTCAACGTTTTCTATTTTATTGCAGACTAAAACATTAGATTCCTTTTCAGTAACTTGCCATCCTCAATGCAGTATCCCAAACTGCAAAATTTTTTTTTGTTTATCACTGCAAAATTTGTTGCAAAAATTGCATTTTAAAGTTGTATTAAGCAAAATAGTCATGCATATTTTTATGCAATAATTATAAAACTAATACATATTTATAAAATCAATAAAAGACATTTATCATTTTTGTGTTTAACATTAATTGAAAACATTAATTGAAAACATTAATTGAAATATGTCTGACATAAAATGTAAAATAATAAAAGCAAATGAATAATTTGCTTTTATTATTTTTTTACATTTTTATAATGTATAAAAAGAAAGGTTTGTCGCTCTACGGTCATTTTGTGCACACTTTAGGCTAATTCGGCCGGGACTTACAGTCTAACGTGGATTACGAATCATTATCATAGATCCATGTCACCGCCAGGATTTGAACCTGAAGCATGCGTTAACAAGGGCAGAATGCTAGCCAATGGCTATCAGGCCGCTCAATTAAATATGATGCATAACATCCAGTTTGAATGTAAAATTAAAAAGTTCATTAGGTTTGGAAGAATAATAATTTCCCTCAAAATATTATTTATAACTATTTCTAATTTAAATGTCGATTTCAATTAAAATAAACTATAAAATAACTGAAAAGGACTATAAGAGTTATTTAAAAGAGAAATTCTTTTAATTCTCATTTAAAAATTAGCTTGTTTTCTTTTAGCAAAATGAATGTTATCCATAAAGGGTGCATGCTCATTATCCACAAAACAGTGGGTGCGCATTACCCACAAACTTCCACAAAAAGTGGGTGCGCTAAAAATAGTGGGTGCGCATTGTTAAAATTTATGGAGATTTATAATTTTTTTTTAAACTGTGTAATGTGATGTGTTAAACCTCGTACAAAATTGCTAAATAGAGTATAAAATTTATGCAAGTAATCTAAGAATCTTAAGGAATATGAATATTTTATTTTTCTATCTTTTAAGAAATATTCCCTTGACATTAAAACTGAAGGAAGTCGTTACAGTGTGGAGAAGATTAAAAAAAAAAAAATATTAAAAATGTAATTTTGTTTTGGCTTGGCAAAGCCCCAAAGAATTACAGTTCAACTTTTGGTAAGAAAATCATTTCGATGAATGTAATTAACATTTGTTTTTGTTTCATATAGCAGTAATTTCGTCTAACCCACCACATTTTTAATACCAGAAATGTCATTAAGAGATTCCTTGCAATATGGGGAAAAAGAGATAGCAGGTCCAAAAACTGTTTTTAATTAACCCATATGTAATTGAAAATTCTTGCAGAAAGTAATTTCGAAAAACATAAAGTTATTAAAACAACCATTTGAGGAATATTTACGCTCTAAGATGGACTTTTTTTAATACAGGAATTTTAATGTTTTTATCATGAATGTTCAATTTCAATTTTTCCAAAGCATTAATTGTCATTTTAATATTTAATTTTTTAAAATACAACAGCTAGATTATGCATTTTATAGAGCTTTGTGTAGTTTGAAAACTTTCTTTAATGAATAAATGACTTTCTTTAATTCAATAATTTATTCAAGTCTGCTCTAATGATATTTGAGAGTATATATGATCTTAATATAATACGTAAGAACGTTGGGCTTTATTTGAAATATTCTACGATTATTTCATAGAAATGTAATTTTAAAAACACTGAGTTATTTATTACTCACATTTCATACATTCGATGTATAGTAGGAGTTACGGTTTGGTTTGGTTAATCGCTCTACGGTCATTTGGATTTCGAACCACTAATAAACATCCATGTTCTACCAGGATTCGAACCCAAAGCTAAAAGGCCAGAAAAAGGCCAGAGTTTAATTCAGGAAGATATAAACTTTATTTCCCTTTAAAGAAAGATAAAATTTATTAGTCTTCCATTTTATGAAATATACCTACATTGCAACCTTTCTTCATACATGTTCCAACAAATAACCATCACAAAAGCAAATCATGTGCAACTAAAAGAGTCAAATTTAAAAATTATTAATAATTACATTAATTTTCAAGAAATCTTTGAATTTCGTCGGTCAAAACCGTCATTCTAAATAACAAAAAAAGAAATCCCCAAACTGAAGTCTTCTTTAATGGCGCAACAGCCCCATAGGGCGAGGTCTTTGGCTACTGGCAGATTCCGAAACAGATGTTTTCATGTTTACGAGGTAGGGTTGTCAGTTCTAAGCCCAACGCTCTATAGACATATTATACCGGGACCTACGGTTTAAAGGGGATTCCAAATATCGATGGCATAGCCCGAATTCGAACCCGACCCTGTGCCACCATGCTTTTTAGTTGCATGGCCATCATGCATCGAACTGAAGCCTACCATCATAAAAACAAGTTAACGCGCGCGCACACATATACGCATGCGCATACACCACGCATATACACACGCACATGCGATAAAAATATTTTCCTTCTACATTTTATACATTTGTAATCGCTTAATTTAAACAAAAATCTAATTTATAAAACTATTAACGCAAAAATTTAACGAAGATTTATGCATATTGTTTATCGAATTCATAATCAACAAGAAACTGAATATATCAAAAAAGAAAACCTCGTCGTTTGTCTGCGCATCAAAATTGCTAAATATATTTAATCCAATGGAAATCACTTGGGATTTTTAAAAATAAATTTTATTTCAAAAAGAGTGGATAATTCTTTTCACATTCGGGATTTTTACCTGTGTATTTTTATGGTATTTTTTTTTTTTAATTTTATTTCAAAAGAGTGGATAATTCTCGAGTTAGAAACTAGATTTATTGAAATGAAGTTTGCCATCTTCCAACTCTTGAGGGGCCCATTTGAAGGGGAATCTGGTTATTCCTTCTACGATCGTTACGCTGAGTTTAACTTGACTAAAAAGGCCCGTACGAAGCTCGGATGCTTCCTGTCAAGATCACGTTTTCATAATAAAAGCTTTACGGGTGAGTGACAAATACCCTTTGCGGCGTCCGTAAGAACACGCCATTTTTCACCCAAAACAGTCAGCCATTGTGAAAGAGGAGTCCGAACAAACACATCTCACTTTTAATGAGGCTTAGCTTTACCGTGGGGATCACAATATTTCTCGTGGTATAATGGCTTCTTTTAAATTGTAGAAAGGATAATGGATACTATTTCGCTTGAAAAATTAATTTTGTTAAAACAGTAAATAACAATGACAATGACTTCAATTTGTAAAAGTACAACATATTTGTATATTGATTTTTACATACTAATATAATAAATTTACAGCTTGCTATCTAAAGATTCTTATGCTAAACACAAACAGAAATAAGTAATAAATAAATATTTTGTCATGTATAATATGTATAATATAAAACGGATATTATCAGACGGATTGCAAGGACATTTTAAAAAGTTATGCATTTTTAGATTTTAAAAATTTATGTATTAAAATAAACATTTTTCTTACATAAATCATATATATATTAATTTTTAATTCATGCCATAGATGTCTTACTGACTCGTAGCCCAGTGTAAACGTGTGGTATTAGCTTTCAGGAAGGAGTAACGTTCGAATTCACAGGCTGAGTCCCTTGCAGTCACAGCTTCCAGAAATGAGAAGATTCGATGGCGACGGTGAAAATGTCGACAAAACTTCTGGCATCGATTCTCGAACTGCTTAATGAAAGTTTGTCGGTAAGAAATGAAAGTTTGGCACGTAATACGCAAATGCGGGGCAGTTACTCCCTAAAATCCTTTCCAGAAAGCAATGTCCGCCCCATCCCCCTCCACCTTTATCATTCGTCAGAGAGCTGTTCGTGATATATCAGTTGAACAAAAATAGACACACAAACTTTCTTTTTCAAAAATTCAAAAATATTTTTTTAAATAAATTATAATTTTATGATAATAATAAAGATAGATTTTTTTTCAAAATTCGGACGAAATTACCGTAGTTTTTATGAGCAAACTGTTTTATCTACATGTGGAAAAATAATGTTTACAAAAATTCGCATTGTTTAATATTTCCGCTCGCAATTTTAAATCCATTAGCCTTTAATTACATTTAATTTTACAGTTCGGCAGCAAGCAAATTCATTATACTAAATGGAAAAGGAAACAAAGACAGTCTACGGTAAATTAAAGTTTTTGCAACATACAATCAGGAAGTAAACAAAACGATCTACTAAAATAACTGCTCGAAATTTTGAACCTCAATCTCGAAAGCAGTAAAAACAAAAACAATTTCCTGGTTGTGCATGGAATACTAATTTCCCCAACAATAACCTGTTGATACCTAATACAAGAGTAATGAATTGGACAATTCCTGTAATAACTGATAACTCTCCGAAATAATTTTATCCCAAGAACTCGGCCCGGACCACCAAGGAGATGTAATCCTATATTAAAAAGTAAACGAAGAGAAAAAGATAATAAGAATTGCATGTCGTTTATGGGTGGTGCATCACGCTTTTTTTTCTCTCTATCAAATGTTAATGGGTCCAATTTTCATTCACAGTGCCTGACAAGCGTTGAGCTCTTAATTTAGGTTTATGTTCCCATACGATATAATTAGGTCGTCACACTAGACTATTTAATGTAGTTAAATCACCATAAACATCGCGAGGCGGAGAAAAATTAATGATACAAAGTATTAGCATAAACGGCATCATGAGTTTGGGGAAGACATTAAAAACAAAGAAATTAAAATAATTACTTGAAGTTTAATCAAGAGGAGATCTGCTGCATAATGCTTGGTATGTACCATGAATGCGAATGATATAAGCTAATGCCGAGACGCTCATAAATGCTTATGGTGGTTTGGGATAGATTAATCAACAAAGATATAAATCTCCCATTCCCATTTGAGCACTACACAAATCGATATATTTAATAGAATAGATATTAGGCAGACAAATGTTTGATATGAAATTAAATGAGTAATAATTTCTATTATTAATATAAATTTATGTGGTGGACATGAAGAACGGATAAGGCGGAATGAGAAATTTGTCAAAGACGCTCGATCACGAATTAATAGAGAATGTTTTTTGCAAAGCATTTAAAGAGCAATTCTTGGTAAAGCATTTAATTAAATGACGGATCACATAAAAATACCAAAAAAATGGCATGCTGATTATAAATCCGATCATGAAATCATGTTTTTATTACGATTTGCTTATGCAGATAGACGTTACAAATCGTGCTATACGTCAGAACGGCATATATAAGACAGAACGTAATTTACATATGTTTTAAATAAGAACCAATATTTTTGTGGATATTAACCTCTGAGTCTCAAAAGGCTCTTCGCTAAACACTACAATTTTCCATTTCATGAGCTAGAAAATATGCTATCATCATGTTTATAACATGGGGTGCAATGTAGATCTACCCCTAGTAGTAAAGTTCTATACAGCTAAGTGGTCTACAGTTTGCCAGCAGGATCTCGCCCTGTTGGCCTGTGTGCTGGTCTCATTCATAAATACTTCAGAGCTAATAAGCATCTACATCGCATTTGGGATTTTCGGCCCACCAAACTGCCGCCTTTGCGATTTGGCAGAACTAATGAACAGAGATCATCTCCATCGTTGCTTGCCACTTCATGGCGAATCCGAGACGGTGAGATACTGGCAAGCTAGAAAACATTGAGGAATGACTTTGGCAAGCAATACATTTGGTAGATATTTGTAAGCAATCGGTTTTTCTAATGCAGCTGGTAATACAGAAGCAGATAATCTTTATGCCATGAGGCAAGGTTCCACGATGTTATTCATTTAGCACTACCCAGTGGCACGTGTAGTTTGAAGATATGCTACGGACGTGAGTAACACTAAATTATACTAAATTTCTTCTGAATGTATACCTCATATTTGTAAAAACTTGTTCGCTTGAACCTTATAAAATATCTTGATTTTGCATGCAACATTCAACCTATTTCAATGATTTTTTTTTCTTTTAGGTAAACTTACAAATCTCAACGTGATTTTACAAGTACCAAATAAAGTATATTTAGCTGTAATCATTGAAAGCATTATCATAAAAACGCATCTCACATTTGTATCTTTTCGTGCCATAAGTGAAAACTAAGTGTTAATTCTGAGTGGAACAATTGCGATATGTTGTATTATTCTAGGCAAACACGAATTCTTTCATGATATCGTACGTCCAGTAATAGTTATTCTATAGCGATTTTTTGTTTTACAAGCATTTTACACGATGTCATTCAGTCAATATATGCGAGGCGTTACATGTTATTCATTGTTTATTAACGCTTGCATTTACTTTCACTCACTTTGAGAAAGAAAAGAAGGTATTTTTAGATAGTAACAGCGATGTATCGTATGGTGATCTCGAATGCTCTGGCGATGAATTACAGTTCCTATTCCACTATTCAATCCGAATGCTTAATTTATACTTTAATTTTCATAATAAAAAAAAATATATAAAATAAACTTGTTGTTCATAATTCTAACTGCATATTTTCGATGTTAATAAAATCGTTCTGAAACAAAACTATTTGGGAAAATAAGGAGTAAATACATAAAATAAAAATCTAGAATTAATTCCGGCACCGTTAACTACTATCCGAACCTCGGAAATACCACTATCACTCACACAATGCACAAGAATCGCATACAAATGGTTTAAAAAAAAAAAAACCCAGTGCAGTAAGCTGAGAAGCACTTGAAGCTCTCGATTCCTTATGGCATGATTCGACATTTAAGGATGGGAGAAAGGGTTGTGGTCATTCAACTGGTTCGGTTCACCACATTCGAAGTGTTCAATCGATCATCTCCAAGATAGATGGCATGACAAAATTACAAGCAGACGGTTGACATTTCGTTCTTTCATACATTCAGATAATATTCCAAACAAATAAAATGGCTTAACGCACTGCTTTTATTTTGTAGAAATAAATAATATTGACAAGGTCACTCATTTCTCATATGATATTTAAACACCCTCCTTAACATCCTGAGTAATTTTATCATTGTACATAATTTGCACACAGAATAATAATGAAGCAATGAAATGATTACTGGTGAATGCATTACGTTTTAGGCAGAAGGATTTGTATTAATCATACTGAAAATGCTAATTCTCCAGTATAATCAGAACACAAAACTAAACTTATATAGAAAATGATAGAAATAATATTTTTGAAATAATTATTTTATAATGACTTCTGGCACATTTCAGATCAATTGTCATATTTAAAGATCTCATTTATTTGAGTGAGATTTAAGAATAATTTACTTCGACATATCTTTCAATTGCTCCCTGAGGGCAAACTAGAGAAATGATGGTTGTAACAAGCAGCTTAGATCATTAATATTTAAAATACGATATCAAAATAATTTTATCTTTCGATTTCTAGCATTTTGTAGTCGAGAAGAGGTGTATAAAATGTCAAGTACTATTAAGAAATCGTAAATCATAATATACTATAATAGAAGTTTCCTAAGTTAAAAGTTAAACTCGCAAGCACTAAAATAATTTTTATATTTATATCTTGAAAAATTTATAGCATATGAAAAACGTTTCAAACAAAAAACAATTTATATTTTACAAATAAAAAATATGTTGTTGTTCTTGCAGCTGGCAATACATAGACACGGCGACATACATAAAAATATATATTATAATATAACATAAATATAATTATAAAAAGTAAAATAAATATGTAATATAATTAAGTTTAAATTCGTTGATTAAATACTTTCGCTTATATGTTGGAATTTTCTTATAGTACAAGGGAATAGAATTAAAAAACATAATGCACATACTAAAGGAAATTAAAACATCACATTGGTATAATAATTGATTGCTATATTTCGATATAATATTTCTTTAAAATACACAAATTTATGTTTGAAAGTAAGGATGCCATTTTTTTTTTTTTTTTTTTTTTTTTTTTTTGTAGTCGAATGCCTTTTTGTTTTTTTGTAGTCGAATGCCACTTGAATTTTTTTTTTTGTAGTCGAATGCCACTTTTTTTTTTTTTTTTTTTTGTAGTCGAATGCCACTTTTTGTTTTTTTTTTTGTAGTCGAATGCCACTTGTTTTTTTGTAGTCGAATGCCATGCCACTTGTTTTTTTGTAGTCGAATGCCACTTGTTTTTTTTGTTTACCACTTTTTTTTTGTAGTCGAATGCCACTTGTTTTTTTTTTTTTTTTTTTGTAGTCGAATGCCACTTGTTTTTTGTAGTCGAATGCCACTTGTTTTTTTGTAGTCGAATGCCATTTTTTTTTTGTAGTCGAATGCCATTTTTTTTTTTTGTAGTCGAATGCCACTTTTTTTTTTGTAGTCGAATGCCATTTTTTTTTTTGTAGTCGAATGCCATTTTTTTTTGTAGTCGAATGCCATTTTTTTTTGTAGTCGAATGCCATTTATTTTTTGTAGTCGAATGCCATTTTTTTTTTTTTTTTGTAGTCGAATGCCATTTTTTTTTTTTGTAGTCGAATGCCATTTTTTTTTTTTCATTTTTTTTTTTTTTTTTTTTTTGGTAGTCGAATGCCATTTTTTTTTTTTTTTTTTTGTAGTCGAATGCCATTTTTTTTTGTAGTCGAATGCCATTTTTTTTTTTTTTGTAATCGAATGCCGTGCTGTTTTTAAAGTTGAACATTATGTTGTTGTTTTTTTTTAATATGAATGCTATGTTGTTTTGGAAGTTAAAATTAAAGAAATATACTACATTAGTTTACATCACTGAACAACGAAACCGCTATGAGTTTTATGACGGACGACATTTCAATGATAATTTTGCAACATTGTTGCAATTTACTCTTTTTTTCGAAACTCAAAGAAACATTTTTTTGAAAGGAAGCTAATCGAGATAAGATCACTAAATCACCGCATGAAAGGCTTTCTATAAATATATAATTTAGCAAGGAAAAAAGAAATAACTACCTACAGACACTGAATCCTTTCACCTCTGAGCCGGAGTCAAATTACCTGTTTTAACACTTCATAATCTAGAACGGAAACGAAATTACTTGGGCATTTAAACCAAATAACCCCTTAAACACCCTTCAGGCATCAAGCGAATGCAGGAAAAAAGAAAAAGTGCCTTTCGATCACACAGATAAGGTTCCGGCCCTTCAAAAAAGAGAATTTTTCCCACTGCCTCCTTTCTGGAAGCGTGTCTCCAACTGGAACCCTCCTCGCCTGGCCCCGAGCCGCAGTTGTAAAAGGGGAACACCATTCACGAAATGTCAGAGACGTCAGCGCGGCATCCATCAAATGTCTTGACGTTCTTTCATCAACTGTGGTGAGCAAATAAGAGAGCAACGGGTAAGAAACACGAAACCGACATGGATCTCCTCTGTGCGTTTTTCGGCGTGTTCTGTCGGGTGTTGTACATCAGACAGCATGACCCATGGCAGACTTTTAATGAGCAGGATGACCTTTCCAGGCACTCTGCGCGAATTCACATGAAAACCGGGAGATTAGGCGTAATCGTTTCTGCGATTCCGAAGATAGGCTTTCGGTCATCAAATTAAATTGAACCGAGTGGAGCTTATGATGCATGGATCCATGAATCCTTTCCGTTTTTGTAGATTAATGTGAAATAAATAGTAATCAGCATAGTTTTAGAAAATTAAACTAAATGTTTTCCAAAATAGTTAATGGTTACTTTTTTCGCAATAGAAGTTCTAATGTTTCAGATATAAAAACAAACACACCATAAAAAAAAAAATTAAGATACAGGAATACCTTCGGAGAATTTTTTTGAAATTAATTTAAATGCTTTATCTTTGTACACATTTTTTTTTGATTGAATATATGTAAAAAACATTCATTAAAAATCAGATATAAAAAAGATAAGAGTATGTAGAGATAAAAAATTTCATTATTATTATTAATTTTTATAGAATAAAATAAGGGTAAAAATAGCAAAACTGATATTGATATTGCTATAAAAACATAATTCAAAATTAAATTAATATTTTTAAAATTGCATTTGTTTGTACTAACCTTCTACAAGGAATAGACCTCTGGCAAATTTATATCTTTATTCTTTATTATTTTGTATTGGTTTGAATGTTGTTGATATAAATCAAATTCAAATTGTACAAAATTTACTTTTTATTTAAATTTACATTCACATTTTATTTTAATTGTAAAATATTGATATACTCAAGATCATTTCAAGGTCTATTATTCCCTACAAACATTTGTAGCATTTGAATTTTAAAAAAGTGTCATGGTGCTTTACGTGAAACAAAAAAGCACAGAAGCTCAATGTGAGTAAAAGCTAAAAACAATTTTTAAATAGTAATATTACTTTCAAAAATGATGTAAATATATAAAAATGCTACTTAAAACGCAAATTAACATATTTTATTATCAAAACAAAAAATGAAATAATAGTTTTATTTTTCTTTAAAAGTGTCTTCTTTTCCTTCGTGCCTATTTGTTCACAAATATGCGAGGCTCACACATTTTAATTTATTTAAAAACTTTATTTTGTTGATTTTTTTGTTTTCATAGTAGCATGGAACATTCTTTCAACAGTAATTTACAGAGTGTGTGTGTGTCAAATTGATCCGTAATTTTGTTAGACAGGCAAAAACAGTCAAATCTGGGAATTAAAATCATTGAGAATTTATATAATTTTTTATTGTAAATAATCATGCACTTAAAAAAATTAATTTAATTATTTAAAACACATTAAAGAAGCACATTTTGATAGAATATTTACTTTCAGATTTCTTTTTATCTGTTAATTTTAGATCTGATCTATTCTACTTTAATTCCGTTCAACAATTTATATACTAACAGCTATCAAATTTCATTAAACAGTTATGTATTATTAGATAAACATTAATAAATAAACTACCATCAGTTTAACTTAAATATATGAAATTTTTGTTTTTAAGACATTTTTTCATGAAAACAGTTTCATAATAACAGAGGCATAAAAACAATATAAACATTTGGATAAATGGTTCACTTTTTTCCAGCTAAATAAAACTCTAGTTCTAAACAAAGGCTCAACTCAAAACCCACCTAATCCTTTATTCATTTTTGAAAGCAGAATCTAATCCAAACCATGCATGACAAACCTTTTTTAGAGAACCCAAATAAAAAGAAACTATTTGATCTTCCTCAAATAAGGTTGATGTCAGATAAAAAAAAAAAAAGTAGAAAAGAGTGAACCAACAGTATATAGATCGAGGTCAAATGCAGAAAAGTGCAATCGTAAACCGTTTCTTTACTCCATCACCTCAGATTAATAGAAGAAAGGATTGCCTCAAGTGCACTTGAAAACTCATGTTTCAAGTGAACTTCACCCTGTCTGAAGAATAACGTTTTTGTGCTCGCCTATAGAGTGCCTAACAATAAATTCCACAGGTTCCGAGAAATTCCCAGCGCATGATTCAATATTCGCAGCTTGTCAATATAGAGCGATGTGTGTGTGTGAAAGAGAGAGGCTTGAAAAAGGGAAAGCATTGTTAACATTTCGCACCTGTTACGGAGGAATCCTTTCTACGACACATAAGCCTTTTTTCTTTCACAATGCCATGCTGATAAGGTTTTTATGCGATTAAGGTTGGGAAACTCTTTTATTAAAAAGCAATTCATAGCTTAAGAGTAGGAAATTTATGATGAAATCTACTTTATCAGTATTATTAATATTATAACATCATCAAAATTATAACATTAAAACACTAAACAATCAAAGTGTTTTGATAGTTATTACATCAGGAAAAGCAAGTTCTGTAGCATTCGATATTTTTTTAGACCTTTTTGTCAAATGATTTTAAAATTCTTAACATATCTTGAGATCTATGCAATATTGATAAAAGTAGATCTTTAATATTTATTTCTCGATTTAATTTTTGTTTCGTTATTACTTTCTTCTTTCATATTGTAGGTTTAAATAGAGTTTTTAAACATATTTCATGTATTAAATAAAACAAATTGTAGCTGTTTAAGAAATTAGATTTTACATGATAATACGCTAATGTATATTCTCAAATATAATACGCTAATGCACATTCTCAAATATAATACGCTAATGTATATTCTCAAATATAATACGCTAATGTATATTCTCAAATATAATACGCTAATGTATATTCTCAAATATAATACGCTAATGTATATTCTCAAACATAATACGCTAATGTATATTCTCAAACATAATACGCGAAAATATATTCTCAAATATAATCCGCGAAAAATATATTCTCAAATATAATCCGCGAAAATATATTCTCAAATATAATATGCGAAAATATATTCTCAAATATAATATGCGATAATAATATGATAATATAATTAACAAGATTGTGCTTCATTATGTTAAGGTTATTAAAAAAATAAACAGCAGGACCGAAAAAATTTAATAGCCAGCACAAAAAAATTTTAACTGCAATTTTAATTAATTTTATTTAAGAATTTCTGAAAAGAAATTCTTCAGCAATCTAGCAAATTCCGTTATAATCAAATTTTATACTACAATAATTGCAAAAAGAAAATAGTATAAAAAAATATTTGCAAAAAAAAAAAATTAAATAGAAACGTTTTCCAATTTTACTTCATTTTGTTTTTCTACTCTGCTCGCTCTACAAATATTAGATTAAAAGTCAATTGCTTTCATTTGATCAAATCAACACAAAATAAAAACTTGATGGCCCATTTTTTAAAAGTACGATTTTTTAACTAACGTTATAGATTCTATTTTCGCATTAATTGATAAAAATATATTTTTTTCATCTTCTGGTCTGAATTATTTTTTTAATCCAAGCAAATGTTATGTATTTTGATTCTATTTGCATTTTAAATTTTGACGTGTATGAATAAAAACATCTTTTTAGTACATTTAATGTATTAAATGTTACTAATATAAAATAATGAGAAATATGTATGCAGGTCAAAATTTTGTTGAATTTGCTAACAAGCCAGTTGGCTGTATGCCACATTAGAAATTGAGACATTTTAATCAAGGTTTGGTTTGCCGCTCTACAGTCATTTTCTGCACGCTTTGAGCTAGTTAGACAGGGACATACTGTTGTGACTGAAAACGGAACTTCTTCCTTGATTATAAAACACTTTTATTAATGCAACTCAAGAAAGAGATGATGATACATGATGAGGCTATATACAGATGAATAAATCCTTGTACGTATTATATAAGCAAATCATGTACATCTTATTGATGAAAAACAATATCTTAACAGATTCAACATTCTGTGTTATCACTACTTATTAGAATACGAACCAAAACCAAATCCACCCCTTTTTATTTTAGTTGCCGGGTTTCAAAAGTGAAATACGTGATACAGGAAATAAGAAACTTATTAGTAGTGGCAACACATACAATTTAAAGTGGATTCGAACCATAAACAGACAATTATGCCACCACCAGGAGTCCTGTTGTACCAACGGCCAGAGCGGTAGCCCATTGGCTTTTAAACATGTTTCATGTATTAAATAAAACAAACTGTAGCTGTATATTATTATGTGACTGTATACTATCGTTTAAAAAGATCGTGGCTCATTATGTTAAAAGTTAAGATAAGCAAGAGCACAGAAAATTTAATAGCAAAATTTTTAGCTTAAATTTTAACAAAAAAAAAAAATAATAATAATTAAACTAAAATTATTTAAATTTTTTTTAAAAAAATTTTAACCAAAAATTCTAACTTCTATTTTAATTAAATTTTATTTAAGAATTTATAAAAAAAATATTTCTCAGAAATTTATTGAACTCCGTTATAATTAAAATTTTATACTGAAATAATTGCAAAAGACTAGTATTAAAAAAACGTTTTCTAATTATAATCAAGGAGATCAAGGATTGTAATTAAAGAAGGAATGTTGTTACCACTAAAAAATTATCACTAAAATTACACGTGGGTGAAAATGATCTCATAAAAAAACACAAATCCCTAACATTATTTATTGGATCATATTACACAAAATGACGCATTTGAAACAAAATGAAACAATTACGCAAAAACTATGAAAATAACGAAGACCCCTACTAATAAAAAATTAACCTTCTAATAAAACATTTTACTTATCATTTTGGCGCTTTCACATAACTTATATTTGCAATTTGCACCTCATACTTATTCTCAACTTGATTAAATTTATTCGCTCTATCTTACTCATTGAACTTTTACTGTTAAAAGTAAACAAAACTCTCTTCCATTAAAAATATTATGGCTGGTACTCCACAAGGTTAGTAAATTTTCACCTCTTCATTTCTCTTATTTTTATTGCCGATATCCCAACTAATCCTAAACTTGACTGCTATCTACGCCGATGATACCGCAATCCTTTGCAAAAATAAAAACACTAAATTCTTAGCTATTACCCTTACTAACCACCTTAAAGTTTTCAATAAATGAAAATTTTTTTTTTTTAAATGTAGATATGACTGAAGCTGTTCTTTTCACTATTGGAAATAAATTTAAACCTGTGATTATGATCAACAATAATATACCAAATAATAACATCAATAATAATGCACACCAAAACTAAATTTCGTATTGCTTTCAGAAAACTCTACCCACTTATAAATAGAAATTCTACTAAGACCAGGGATAACAAAATTCTTCTTTATACTGCCATTCTTAACCCAATTCTCACGTACACTAGCCCGGTTTGGTGCTATGCAGCTAAATTTAATTTAAAAACGCTTGAAACTTTACAAAAATCACTATCCGCCAAATTACCTCAGCTAAATGGTTCATGTGCAATTCTGATCTCTATAAAGCTATTAAAATTCCTTCTTAACAAATTTAAGCGTTGTGTTTAAGAAACTCTCTTAGAGCACATTTAAACACATCTCTTAAATTTTTTGACACGCTTATTAATCATGAAAATACTGCAATCCAGAAGATTGACTCTTACGTTCCCAATTATGATTTAAAATGTCCGCGCAAAATTTTAATTTAATTTTTTTTTTTTCTTTTCTTTTATTTGTTTGTTTATGACTGTAAGTTAATTTTATTTCATTTATAAATATTTTTCTTCTTCTAATGCAGCTGGCAAATAGACCGTGATCTTTCGCCATAAAGGGCTGCGCCGATGTTACTCACTTTGCATTACCCAGGGGGCGCGTGTAACTGGATGGTAAGCCACGGACGCGGAGTAACAATGCCCCCGCAACGCTCTACGATCCTATTAGGACCGGGACCTACGGTTTAAAGTGGATTCCGAACCACTACAACACCCAATGGGCAAAACTGGGATTATCATTTATAAATATATTCTGGGCAATTTTCATTGTTTCAACTATATTTACCTAATCATATCGGAGATGAGGGATTAAATAGGTTTAGAAGAATACGTCAACCAAACTCATACTTTAAAATAAGCAACTTTGTATGTGTATATATTTTTTTCCCAAACAATTTAACGATCGAACTTCATGCAAGCATGTTTTGAATCTAATCCATAACAACTTTCCCAGCTGTTCGAGGCTTCAAAAAGCTATTTTTAGAACCACGACCTTAAGTTACCTAATGACATCTAAACACCCGTTATCCCAGACGTCAAGATCTCATCCCCTTGTCCGAAGACTCTGGGTATCGTGGCTGTCTTAATTTGATGTGCAAAGAAATACGGAACACACCCCAACTCGAATTTAAAAATAAACCCATCAAAAGATACACGAGGGAGAAAAAAAAAAGGTCTCTACGGTATGCGGGTGGACAGGAAGAGATGATTCAAGTCTTTCAATTAAAGTCGTATGTCTGAGATGTTAAAATGACCTTAGGTGTTGATACGTTTTTTATTTAGGATAAATGGAAACATTAAGGTTTGTGATTTATAACCTTTAACTCCTATATTTTTGAGTTCATGACTTATTTAACCCCAATCAAAAAAAGTTGAATAGGTGCAGTTTGATTTCTGTTTAAACGAAAAGCAATTTCCATGTAAATGAAAATTTAATTGATTGAAAAATGTTTTACAGAATACTTAGCTCGAAAAAATACTTTACTTTTAGCTCAAAAATATTTTACTATCGAAAAATAGATGTACACATAGAAAATTTACTTTTTAAAGATTTCTTTATTTTTAGATAATCTTAAATAATTTTACCATGAGGATCAACAATCATTGTCGAAATTCTTGATTACATACAACTACTTTACAATAAAAAATGTTTAAAACTGCACTGAATATAATTATTATATAAGTTATTTTATGAGCATTGGTTTCCAAATATGTGTGTAATAGTGTGTGAAGATTACGCAATATTTTAATTATAGAAAGTATGTTCCATGTTGATGACAATCATTTCTTCTAATCAATTGAAAATACACTCATGTCCATAAATTAAGGATAATGAAGTTCAGGCAAAGAAAGAGACAGAAGCAAAACAAATTTGACTTATTTGTAAAGTCTATTTATTAAACAAAAGGTAAAGAGCAAAAAAGATGCTATATGTTTGACATAAATAATTAAAAAATTACGATTTTTACTCCCTGGAGCAAATTTCAAAAAAAAAAAAAAAAACTATTTACAAAAAACAGTATAACATGGTTAGTATGATGGTTAATATGGAGTATGTCTCCCGGACGATGCAATACAGGCCTTACAACGCCTAGGCATGCTGAGTATCAAATTATCAATCTGATCTTGGGGAATATTACACCACTCATCAAGCAATGCCCTCCGAAGTTCCGGATGACGGGTGGGAGGGGGTTGACGGGCTGCAATTCGTCGGCCAAGCATATCCCACACATGCTCTATTGGATTCAAGTCCGGTGAGTATGCTGGCAATCCATACGGGTGATATCCTCCAATTGAAGGCATTCGTCTACAATGTTTGCACGGTGAGGACGGGCGTTGTCATCCATAAACAGAAATTCAGCACCCATGCCGCCCCGAAACAAACGTACATGTTGTTCCAGAATGACATCCAGATAGCTGGCCTGTCATCGTTACACTCTGAACATGCAGGTCAGTTCTGGAACCAAGAATAATTCCTCCCAAACGAGCCATCCTGCACCACCGTAACGGTGTCGTTCAATGGTGTTCTCTTGGTGGTAACGGTACCTGGCGCTCTCCATATGAAAGTCCGGCGAGAATCAGACTGCAAACTAAACCTGGACCCGTCGGAAAACATCACACAAGACCACTGTTGCGGTGCCCACAATGCATGCTCTCTACTCCCGGTGAATCGCAGGCGACAGTGAGTTGCGGTAAGTGGAACACATCTGACAGGCCTACGAGCATATAGACCAATGTGCCCTAAGCGTCTGTACACGGTCTGCCTTGAAACTGTCGTACCGGTAGCTGAAGAGAGCTGACGAGACAGGAGAATGCTGTGCTCCGTCTGTTTCTTTTGGCAGTAACTGCTAAATGCCGGTCCTCATTCGGCGTTGTAACTCGGGGGCGACCTGTGCTGTAACATCTACTCACATTACCATCATCTTGGACCATCATCGTTGACAAAGCCTGGAGATGACACTCAGGGGGCGATACTTCCAGCTGGGTACGTCCACATTCCAGTCGTCCGATAATTCTACCACGCAAAAATCATCCAAATGCTTCCTTTGTGCCATAACTATGCGGTTATTGCACTGAAGGCTTTTTAAAACGCTTGTGAACAATTTTACTTCTTTGCCACCATTCCTTACATACCCCTCTCTTACACTCTCGTCATTGTGACGTACTATCCCGCCATCTAGTGGTTTCCTGTAATTTGCATATTCTTCTTCAAGATATGTGTGATAATTTTACAGGTGAAATTTTTATTTTAGAGTTCAATTTCTGTGTGATTCTGAATTATCCTTAATTTATGGACTGTAGTTATGGAAGTCTTGAAAAATAATTATTAAAATTTAAAAATAGAATAAAATGGCTTTTATTTATCTAAATTACTTGTAATGTTTAATATAAATTAGCTTAACTAATTAACTGAACTTATATTTTATAAACAGAGTTTAGGAACATATTTTCACTGTTCTTTCTGTGCTATTCCATGAAAGACCTTTACTTTTTCAGTTGCTCAAATATAAACTGAAATAAAAATTATCTTCATGCCAATTTTTGTGGAATAATTAAAATTGAAAATTTTAAGTTGATCAATTACTTTATTTACACTTAAGAAACACTTAAAAGGGAAACGTTGAAATTCATAATTCATAATTAAATTCATGAATTAAAATAAAATCCCCCCAAGTAAAAATTTATTAGAAAACAAAATCTCCCCAAGTAAAAATCAATAACAAAAAATCTCCCGAAGTAAAATTTATTAGAAAACAAAAATTGTCCCAAGTAAATATTAATTAGAAAAATCTCCCCGTTTTTAAAATATATTTGGAAAGTGTGAAACTATGCTAAGAATACAAATACAAGAAATAAATTTTTGCAGTTCACAACTAATCTGACATTTTTTTTTTCCTCATCTAAAAGCTCCATTTCACAAGAAACTGCTTCCCCATTTTTTCGCAATGCAACATATTCGTCCAAATCTTATCACGATAATAAAAAAATCTTTAAGTGATAAGACAAATTATTAATAATTCCGAGCCTCCTATAAAACGTGAGATGGTAATCAGACATGTTTTTTTTTTTTTTTCCTTCATTCTAAAACATTCCAATTCTACCATCAAGTCTGCACCCAGCAGTGGCCCCTAACTTTATGATTGCATGACAGACCAGTCTTTTCCAACCGCTGAACAAATAGTACGAAATCAAAAAGATAAAAAACAAAAATTTGTGTGTACGCTAATTCACAGCCACTACCTTTGGTACACACCTGTTGCGCAGCACACGCTACTCCTACATAGGTTGCGGATAATGAACTCCTGTATCTTTTAGTCTTCAACTATAATAGACAGTTAGATCTTCTCAATGTAATTGACAATCAGATTGGTAAAGACAGCTTTATAATCGTGGTGTAGAATTTATTAAAGGGTTATGATAGGTTATAAATAATGTTTTTTCATTAAATATATAGCTGTCAAAATTGGAAGATAATATATATTTTTAGAAAAAGGAAAGTATGTGCTAAATGAAAAGTGTTTTGAAAGCGTAACAAAATTTAAGTACAAAAAATCAAAGACTTCATAATTCACAATAACGTGAGTATTATGTGAAAGCATTTTAAGAAAATTGACGAAAATAAATTTGCAATCAAATTCATTGTTAAAGATTAAATTTATATTTTGTTACATTTTACTATATATTTTAATTTGTTTGTTTTTTAGTTTTATTTTAAAAAAAAAAAAAAAAAGAAAATCATGTACTAAATGAAAAGTATTTTGAAAGCGTAACAAAATTTAAGTCCAAAAATCAAATATTTCATAATTCACAATAAGAGCATTATGTGAAGGCATTTAAAAAAATTGACAAAAATAATTTTGTACTAAAATTAATCATTAGACATTAATTTTGTATTTTTGTCACATTTTATTATATCTTTAAAATTTAAATAAATATTTTTTGTAAACAATAATATAACTCCTTAACAAATCTAATTTTTAAAAAATTACCGAAGATCATTTAAGAGAGAAATGATGGTTTTTTCAGATTTTAACTAATGGAAAGATTAATAACATTTATTATTAAGTTTACTATTAGATTTAGAAATCTACTATTAATAAGATTGGTTAGAGACAGCTTTTACAATAGTAATGGAGAATTTATTAAGGGGTTATGATCGGTTATAAATGTTTTTTTTTTTTTTTTTTTTTTTGTTAAATATATATAGCTGCCAAAATTGGGAAATATATATTTTTAGAAAAAAGAAATTATGTACTAAATGAAAATGTTTTGAAAGCATAACAAAAATTAAAGTCTTTAAAAACAAAGATTTCACAATTAACAATAACGTGAGCATTATTTGAAAGCATTTAAAAAAATTGATGAAAATAAATTTATCCTAAAATTAATCGTTAAAAATTAATTTTGTATTTTTGTCATATTTTATTATACATATTTAAAAGTTTAGTTTATTTTAAGTTTTATTATATCTTAGTTTTTTTTTTTATTTTAGAAAAATAAAAATTTGAACGAAATAAAAGATTTCAAAAAATTTCAAGTTAAAAAATCAAAGATTTCATAATTCACAATAACATGAGCATAATTTCAAAGCATTTAAAAACATTTATACTCAAATTAATCGTTAAAGATTAAAGATATAATAAAATGTGACAAAAATATAAAATTAAAGTCTAAATAAATATTGTTGTAATGAGTAATTCTAACTGCCTAATTCTAACTTAAAAAAAAATTAACGAGGGTCAATTAAGAGAGAAATGAGGTTTAATATTTTAACTAATTTTTTATTTACTTTTTAGTAAGAACTTTTGTTTAATATCAATAACAAAACTACGAAAAAGTATTTCAATTTTTAGTGTGAATTACAGCGTAATCATTTTCAACGCTAATCAATCAACAACATTTAAACAATAATCAGGCTGATAATCATTTTCATTAAGGTATTATGTATTTTTCACCTAACCGCATGTTTAATTTACTTAAGTGTTTATTGAACATTAATTTGAACTTATCCATTTTGTCGTAAGCTGAATAAAAAAACATTGATTTATAAATACTCACTTTTGATAATTAGAAAAAACATTCACGTTTTGTATGCATAATCCAACCATTCCTCTGGCATTAAAACGGTTAAAATAATTATACCTAATGGATTAGTTTACTGTCTATTATTTTCAGGCAATTTACTTTGCTTTTTTTTTCACCCTAGATCATATATGTGAAAATTACCCATTATCTATAATTACAAAACAATTATCTATTTTAATCATGAATTTTTATTGCATCTTTACGATTCATGAATGTAATTACGTCTATAATTTCTTTATATTAGATTTTATCACACTAATTGCGACGTAGCTCAGTCATTTAAATAGAAATATATTTAAGTGTGACTAATCATTAGAATGTAGCTAATTATTAGCATTATGATAGTTAGCATGCAGTTTTAAAATTAAAAAGAAAAGTAACAAATAACTGAAATCAAAATACATAATGTTTTCAAAACTATTGATATGCGATGTATTTAATATATAAATGATAAAATTTTCAAAAAAAAAAAAAAAAAAAAAAATCTATGTAAGACTACTAGAAATCTATGTTATTCACTAGAAAATAAACATGTCTGCTGTTATTACAAATCCCCCTGGTGCAGGAAAACCTACACCAGGTCCAGAAGACCCTGTCTCAGGCGACTGGTCCATGGCTAAGGATAATATGCAGCCTCGCCTTAGCAAAGAACCAAGAGGGCGCAAAACAGAATAATGCTCAAGACAGCGCTCTACGATCCTATTAGACCGGGACCTACGGGTCAAAGTGGATTCCAAACCACTACAAACATCCATAGCACAGCCGAGACTCGAACCCGAAAGCTGTGGCACCGAGCGCTGGACACTCGGCCATTCAGGCCCTGTAAACATGTCTTTAAAAACTACAATTCAATGCATCAAGTTAAATAATTTAATTATTAATTTAACACGTGGCGATTGGAATGAAAAGTGATAAATTGTCAATTATTTGTGTTTGCATATATGCGTTTGATATATGCCGATCTGCAAAAACATCAAATCCAAGTCCACGAACTCGCAGATGCATCGCTGTTTCCGTATGCTGACGGGCCATCATTACCTCCAGCATCATATCAAAAAGGTTTGGTTTGTCGCTCTATGGCCATTTGTGTGCACACTTTGGGCTAATTAGACTGGATTCCGAACCACTAACTAACATCTATGCCACCACCAGGATTCGAACCCAGCATCTCAATAAAATCGGTGCAACAACTTCTGTCTCATGCCCTCTGTGGGTTTGATCCTATAAATGGACGGCATTTCCTTACTGCATTAGCGTGTTGCATTGAGCAAAAAAATATCAGATCAAAGTGCATGAACTCACAGGTACGTCGCTATTTTTCATATGTTGGCTAGCCATGATTACCACCAGTAGCATCTCAGTAGGTTTGGTTTGTCGCTCTACGATCATTTTGGTCACGATCACACTACTACGCATATTTTGGTTTATGGTCACTTTGGGTTAATTAGACTGGGACTTAATGCTTAACGTGGATTCCAAACCACTCGCAAACATCCCTGCCACGGTCAGTATTCGAACACAACATCTAAATAAAATCGGTGGGACAACTTCTGTCTCATGGCCTCTGTATGGTGATCATTCTGAATGGACGCCATCTCTTTATTTGCTCACCAAATTAAAGATTTTTTTACACTGGAGATGCTGCTCATCTTAATCTTTCGCACTTATATCGGACGACAAGACCTATGGGCGATTGACCCAGATTTGGCACAGGATTTTTAAAAAAAAACGTTTACTTCTGCAACAGTACAGCTTCAAAATATTCCAGGAGCATAATCCAAATATTCGAATTTTTCTTCAGCAATCTCTGAAGATGGTATTGCCTTCTGAGAGGTTTTTCAACATTAGTTTGCATTGCATTAGGAAAATAGAGAAATCTCACACGATTTTCATAAGGAACCCAATCACAATCTAGTCTACTTCCTTTTCAAAACAATATTTGTAATTAGCGACAATCAAACCATCTTTTTTGTACATTAGTTAAAGTGCTCTTTTACCCAGTCACGAGCGGATTAAGGTAAAAGCAACGATAATTTAATTATCATATATTTTAGTGTGTAAGTCGAAAATTTCAGCGCTTTTTCTAAAGCTGAAGTATGGGGGGAGGGCGACTTATGTAAAGATTCGCTCATCTAGCAAAAAAAAAAAAAACCCTAAGTACTTTTCTGTTAACCAAGCGCAAACGATAAATCTCAAAATATCGCTAAATAAAGCACGTTTTATCAATTATCAATAATAGAAACGAAAAGTAAACAATAGTTAATATAAAAAAGATTTTAAAATTCATTACACAAAAAAATATTTAACTTAAATGCAACTGAAAATTTTTTTTTTTGCCTTACATTAGAAAGGCTTTATTTGAAACATTTTATATGCTATACTGGCATTTAAAAACCTATTTTTATATGCTATCCTGGCATATACTATGCTGATATATTTGTTTTCAAAAAGTTCAAGCGAAATAAATGTTTCCCAACGAATTAATGATTTTCTATTAGACAAACAGAACTTTTTTCACATAATATTCTTTAATAGATTTTTTTTTTTTCCAAATCTGATTTAAAATAATCAAGATTTCAACCTATTTTGGTAATAATATAAATGCCTTTCAACTAAATGTGATTTGCAGTATTTCATGATCAAAGTCTTGCAAAGAAAAACTGTTTAATGAGTTTTTTTCTTGGGGCTAAAAATGATTCAACAATAGGAGGAAAATGCTGTCCAACAAAAATTACATTTAGTATCTTAACAAGAAGGTTTGTCGTTTTACGGTCATATTGTGCACACTTTAGGTTAACCAGGGCTTTAGGCTTGACCAGGACCTACAGTTTAACGAGGATTCCGAACCACTTGCAATCATCCATGCTATTTGAAGGATTACGAACCCGAAGTTTGTGGTACCAAAGGCCAGAGCGCTAGCCAATTCGCTATCAGGCCTCGCGAGGAGGAATAGGTTTGGTTTGTCGCTCTACGGTCATTTTGTGCACACTTTAGGCTAACCAGGGCTTTAGGCTTGACCAGGACCCACAGTTTAACGAGGATTCGAACCACTCACAAACATCCATGCTTATTGCCAGGATTACGAACCTAATTACCAAAGGCCAGAGCGCTAGCCAATTCGCCATCAGGTCTCGCGAGGAGGAATAGGTTTGGTTTGTCGCTCTACGGTCATTTTGTGCACACTTTAGGCTAACCAGGGCTTTAGGCTTGACCAGGACCTACAGTTTAACGAAGATTCCGAAACCACTCACAAACATCCATGCTTTATTGCCAGGAGTTTACGAACCTGAAGCTTGTGGATTACGAACCAAAGGCCAGAGCGCTAGCCAATTCGCCATCAGGTCTCGCGAGGAGGAATAGGTTTGGTTTGTCGCTCTACGGTCATTTTGTGCACACTTTAGGCTAACCAGGGCTTTAGGCTTGATCAGGACCTACAGTTTTACGTGGATTCTGAACCACTGCAAACAGCCATGGCACAGCCGAGATTAGAACTCGAAACCTGTGATAACAAAGGCCAGAGGGATAGCCAATTGGCCTTCAGGCCACATTATACTTTTAGAGTTAATATAAGTAATATACCTGAACATATACTTAAAATATTTTAAAGTCTGAACTAGTTTAAACAGCATCAATCAGGAAGTGTTTTTTCAATTTTATTTCATTTTAAAAGGGTCATAAATTAATAAAAATTGAATTAGTACTAGCCGAATTAATATTTTTAACAGATTCCTTTGTCATCTCTTTTAGCACTTTTTTTTTTTGGCTTAAACTGATGTAAAAAAAAAAAAAAAAAGTAAAGAAGGATTTATTTTCTCACCTGATTATTTATTTATTCATATTGGCAAAAACTATAAAACAAATTTTTGTATTGGATAATAGCTCAGAAATCACATTTCTAAATATTTATTTCATTATCGGAAACTAATATTCTGATAATTGAATTTTTGATGACAACCACATTTCTCCAATCATAAGTGGCCTTTACCGGAAGTTGCCGCTCTGATAGTTCACCTGTTTGAAAATCAATAATTAATTTAAATCATTTTTTTTCTTTTTTCGGAATATTTTTTTATGTTTATTAAAAATATAATCCATTAACGATTGTTGCACGATATGCCACATTTTCAATTAGTTTTTAATAACAATATTTTCTTTAATTTATTTTTAGTTTTAATACAACTCATCTCCCAAATAAAAGTTCTACGTTACTTTTTTTCTAATAAAATTTAACTATATTAAATTATTCGTTAGACAAAGACTGCTTTTTCTAATTTGAATTAAAAAAATTGAATATACGAGTCTTGTCACACTACAAATTTGCTCTCCAAACAATTATAAATATTTGAGAATCTCTAATATATCAAATAGTTTTACAAAAATATATAAATTGTAAATATTCAACCATTGAAAAAAATTTTGAAACAAAGATTATTTTTTTTTACTGTGAACGCATTGATTCCGATACTTTTATAAAAACAGATAATGTTATTTACAGAAAGACAGCAAATGTTTTGTAGGAATTTAGAAATACTGCAAGAAAAAAAAATAGGGACAAGTGTTTTAATGCCTGTTTTAATTATCATAAAATAATTTAGCATTAGAGCTCAAAACGATAAATAATTAAGAATAAAAGAATTAATTTTTCTATAAATAATAGAATTAAGCATTCGATTTAAAAACTTCTGAATTAAATCAGTATATGCAAATTTTATTCATTACTTATAACGTAATTTTTTTCCCTATTAAAATGAAAATGGTGTAAAGAACGAAAAATAAAGATAGTTTTTTTTATAAACAGAATGCGGATTTTTTTTTTTTTTTTATTCTATAATGTATTGTATTTCATTTCGCAAAATTTACAAATAGATTTATACTTACTATAATTGAGATAAATTTACAATTACTATTTTCACCCATTACGGCTCCCCTAGTTTTAAACATAGGTTCCAAAATGAATAGAAAACCTTTTTGTTATGAATTTGTTTTAAATAATTCTGAGGATACAATCTAACATTAGTTTATATATATATATATATCATAAATGGCGAAATGAATGCAAAAGAATTTTTAATTATCTTCATTATTATAAAAAATTTCTCTGAAGGATTATCGAATATTTATATAAATCCACTCTGGAATTCTAATAATTCGATTTCTTGGGGGTAATTTAAAACATCAATTGTCCCTGTTTCAAATACATTTAAAAAAAAACAAAGAGATTTACCTGTTTTATTTTCTACAATGTCCAAATTTAAAATTAAATATATTATGATGTTATATCTTTTTTTAAACAAATTTAATCAAACAAGGCCATTTATTTCAGTTAATTTTAACCATCAAGTAATAATTCTTTTTTTAAGCTAAAATTTAATTACTTATTAGCAGCAATAGTTCGATTTCAATGTACATAGTAAATAGGGTACTTACGTGTTAACGCTACCTTGGCTACAGTTGCGCCAATAAGGAGCAATCTTGTTGTTTGCACGCGCACACAGTTATCTTTTGAACATCAACCGCAGCTACAGATTTGGCGGTTTTAAATGGAATTCTGCTTCCCTCAAACCAGTTGTCTTTTCTAAGTCCCACATGATAAGCACACTGACTGAAATTGCATTTCCAAAACTTACATTTACCAAAATAAAGTTTCATGTCATGGGAATTGGGACATTTTGTTTTTTTTGGTAAAATATTTCGCTCCTGAAAAATAAAATTGCATCTTGTTCTGTTTCTGGCAAATCCCAAATACGCATTTTCGTAGCACTAAAAATGGCGTCAAAAATCAGAAAATCTGTAGCTGTTAGATTGGAGCCACTTAAAAACCGCCAAATCTGTTGCTGTTAGGTTGGCGACACTTAAAACCGCCAAATCTGTAGCCAAGGTAGCGTTAATACGTAAGTACCGTAAATAGTTACTGATAATAAAGCTATTTTTGGATCCCTTTTTTTTTTTACATAGCAAAAGCACTAGATTTTACATCATTGGCTCCCATACATCACATAGATACATGAGATTGGAACATAAAGATGGAATATAAAACAGCAAAATAGAGCAAAATAGCAACTCATGACAATAACAATAATTACATCAAAATTGTGGCTACATAAAGATAAAAGAAAATGAGTCTTTGGATACCAATTGCATCAACTTTCTAGCCCGCCAATATCTGGACAATGAAACGACTTGACGGGCATTGTACATTAATTGAATCTTGTACATTAATTGACGGCATTGTCTTGACGACGGCATTGTACATTAATTGAATCTTGACGCATTGTACATTAATATAATCTTGACGGCAAACATGAATCTTGACGAATTGTACATTAATTGAATCTTGACGAATTGTACATTAATTGAATCTTGACGACATTGTACATTAATTGAATCTTGACGACATTGTATAAAAGAATCTTGACATTTAATTATTTGCCGACATTGTATTATAACCAAAGCATTAATAGAATGCCAATATAAAGAAACATTTAACTCTCATAAAAATTCAAAAAAATTCCAATTAAAATCGAAATATATTAAGAGAAAAAAAAAAAGAATTGGCCTAAGGTTTAATTCAAGCAAAATGCGAAATTCTGAAAGAGCTTTAATTTTTTTTTTTGCAAATTGCATCGTTAATATTAAAAACTGATACAAAGCCGTCAGATTATATCACGCGGTAACTTGGTGCTACTGAAGAAGAAAGAAATAACCCTTTTAGCTCAAAATTTTCTTGCTAGTTGGTGGTCTGATCCGTATAATTGCGAAGCATTCTTTATTACAGATTACAGTATCAAAACCAAACTATAAAAAATTGGGAACCTCAGTGGCTGTAATTATAAGGCCCCAAGCAAGCTAACTCGTTCTTGTCTCATTTTACGTCGTTCAACACCAGACGCCTTTTCTTTAGCTTTTGCATGTGTTCGTTTAGGTACCATGGTGTCACGTTTACGCCCCGAGCGGTACTTTTTACGTTTACGTGAGCGAAAAACTATTTCCCACCTCGCCACGTGTGAACATTTAGCGGTAAGAAAGACAGTCAAGAGTCACGATGATTATCTTTCCAGCAGAAATAAAAAGTGATAAATTGTTCATTGAGGCGCATAAAAGCGAACAGATTGGCGACTCTTTGTTGGCAGCCTTAAATAGGAAGACCACAGAATTCAGCAACGTCTGGATTGAAAAACGTGTAGAAGAACTAGAGCCGAGCTGCCTTCTTGCAGATAAAAGGAAATGTCGCGAGCTTGAAGTTTTTTGGGCAAAAATTGTGGTAATTAGTAGCGTAATGATAACGTGGGTCAAGGTCAAGTGCGAAGGAAGGTCAGATAAAGCTTCTAATCCACTTGTTCAACTTTAGCTGTTTCTGTAATTGCCTGTTTTATGGAATACTGTTGATGTAGTTTTTGGAAACCTTACTTTTTTTTTCGATGATAACTGAAAATTCACCAAGATATGAATAAAAAAAATACACATAAATGCATTTTAAGAATATTTTTAGTATATAATTTGCAATAAATCTGATATATATTATACTGATTATAACTATACTGCGGTAATATAAAGCTAATCTACCTTTTATCAAGTGGCATTAGTATGTAATGGTACAATAAATATTTTTTAATCAGACTGATATTTAAAACATAACGTGTACTAAGCATTTAGTTTTAAGGTTTTCAAGTTGTTTAGTTTTCTTTCAACCTAAAATAACGCAAGATCTTTGAATTAACATGAAACTAAACTTCGAATTAACCATCAATGTTTCGAATGAGTCTACCAAAAAAATTTGATTCTTGACATCCGAGTTGAATTTTTACACTAACTCCTGACTGTTAACAATAATTTTATAATATACTATGATCTTTACTAAAGAATTTGGAAAGACTTGTGAAATATATTCAATACCTTTGGTTTTTTGAATTCTTATCTACAAAAATAATTTTTGCTTTAAAATATTTTTTACAACTTTAAATGTGTATTTTTGCACTAATTTAAGATATTCTTGTACTTTAATAAATTTGCTTACAAAAAAAAATATAGATATATTATAAAAATGATAGTACTAAAATCCCAAAGTGCACAGAAGTATTGTAGAACATCTAAAATACAAACAAAAGAAAGCTGTACACTTCCATCACAAAAAATACTATTTGTAATAATTTAAATCTTATTAGCTTTAAAAAATAGAATAGCTTCTATAAGATCTTCTTTCCTCCTGCAGAAAAATCTTTCGGCATTTACTTGGGGTTGCTAGCAAAGCAATAGTTTCCTTTTCTACTGATTTATTATTGAAGGATACAATTGAATTGCCTCTTTAACATTTAATTTTAGCCTCTCGCAATATTAGCAATTTTTCCTAAGGCACGCTCAGAAATTGATCAAAGTCTTAAAAAAAAAAAAAAAAAAAAAAAAGGATTTTTTGTATTTTTATTTTTGCTTCATTTCTAATAAAAATCTTTCGGCGTTGCCTTTTGTTAGAAATATATCTTCCAAAATATACTTCATCTGTATTTGATAAGTAGTCATGAGTTGTAGAATGAGGGCCAACTAAATTTTTAAGGTGAATTTTTGAATATATTTTTATCATATTCTCTTTAATCGATCGGCAAAGCTAGAAAAAATGCACATTTATCTTTCTTCTGCCCTTCATTCAAAGTTATTCTACATTTTGATGCACATATTCCAGCTAACAATACTACACTCAAGAGCCTGAACATCATGAACACCCCTACATTTTGCAATGAACTCGCCTGGATGACGTGGAAGGCACGTGATCAGGTGGAAGTGGCATTTAACTGGTATTAAGTGATGGTATTAATCCATGCCAAGGCGGGTTGAAGTTGTGTTGCGCGCCAAAAGATGGGCCAACTCGTTATTGACGGTGGTCATAATGTTTTGGCTCTTGAGTGTATGTTAACGTGAAAAGTTTCTTAGCATAGAGGATGTATTTTATCAAAATTCTGCCAATTTTTGAAAATTACTCATTTCTACTCTACTAAATGTGCCAGGTATTAGATTGCCGATAGAAATTCGTTTGTGTTCAAACATAAATGCTTGAGTAATGATTTAATTTGTTCGGTTAGTTTACATTCAATAGACATTGTAACAAAAGGATTTGTCATATCTTCAAGAAAAGCTTTAATTCTAGAAGTCACTGAATCATAATATACGTAACTCCCCAATGTGTTTCTTGGTCTAGTAAAAGCACCTTTTTATGCACGTCATTTAAAATTGTAATAATCTGTGGTATTCTTGCAGTCACTTCTATGCTACATAATTTGAATATAATTTTTAGTAATGTGTTTTTACTTAAGGCATCACAAATTGCAAGTTGCAATGTATGAATTATACATCACAAGTGTGATATTTCATAAAATCATTTATGGCAATGAAACCACCGAATTAGAAGAATATTTTTTCACTAATAGTAATAAATCTCAAAGTATCTTCTTCATTAAGTTCATCCATTGCACCCACAGCATTAGTAGCTGCTACAAATAGTCTTCCATGATAATCACTGATTTCAGCATTCATAATTCATCTATTTTAATTTTACATACATGCTGAGTTTTTGTCAATGATTTTAGTTAAGTTGGATAATTGTAAAAATCTGTAGTTTCAATTGAAATAGCAGCAATTGTGCCTACATGGAGTTTAGAGGAACGTAATGTTCAAGAATTAAGCCTTAACACTGAAAATGCACTGCTGGTAATCACGCACTTTTAATGCAACAGTTGGAAATTATCTTATCACTTTAAAAATAAGCTTTTGTATTTTAAAATTTTGTTACTTATTTATTTCTATAATTTTTTTCAGTAGTAAAAACAAAAAAACAAAATAAATTGCAATAAATAACATTTTTATTTAATATCAGGGAAAGTAATTTATATGTAGTTTTTTAACATACCAGCTTACATAAGTTATTTATTAAAAAATAATTTTTAACAAATAACAAAGCAAGTTGTTTGCCTTATTTATAACATTGCTTTAGCAGAATATTAATGAAATATGCTTATACCAGTTTCTGTAGACTTTTGTGCGATATGCATAATTACACCCAATATTTGTGAGAATAGAGTTATTGCAAACATAATTTAACTTCTGAATTCATGTCTTTTTGCTATGTGCAGGGTTTGAGAACGCCACGTACATGCTCGAGAAGCTTCCACTCTCTTGCAAACTTGACGACTTGTAAGCAGAAGTCATGTATAAACTGAAACATACAGAGGAGTTCAAGAAGCTTGGGGTATTCTCATATCGGTAATAGATTGTAGAAAGAAAATGTAGAATAAGTAGATGGGAGCTAGTCTGCTTACTGAATTACCCAAGGAGATAAAGATGCTTTTTGTAAAGTACCTCATTGCAAGATCATAAATGATTTCCTTTGGGATAAGCAATAGGATAAAATACTTGTTCAAAATTCATTGTCAACGGACTTTAGACCATATTTCAAATAGGGCTGCCAGGAGATGACTAGACGAAGGTTTTATGAAGCGACATCATTCAATTTCAGTATTAAGAAACTCCAGAGCATTTATAGAAATTATATGCTATTTGAGTTTTATGACACACTAAAAAACTTTACTCGGGACATCCAGCTGATAAAGTTGTTTTGTACACTAAACATGAACATAAGAAATTGCCTTTGCCAATTGATTCGTCTACGTTGAGAGACATAGAATGAAAATGAGACGCAGTTTACGACAGGAATTATTATAAAATCGTCGTATTCTCGTAAACAGACAAATACGAATAGATTAATTGCTAGTGAAATAACAAAGTTGGTAAACTTACAAAAAAAGACAGCAAAGCGGTTAGGTAACGGTTAAAGGTTAAGAAATGATATTCATAAAATCAATTTACTGTGCCTTTCTGATTTTAACTTGCAAGAGACGAAAACGGTTTATTTTTTTCGGTTCTCCATTCATATAATAATAAAATTTAACTAACCCTTTCTAACTTACATTTTTCGGTATTTACGTATTAGCGATACCTTGAAAGTTGCGCCAATAAAAAAGCCAACCGCAGCTGCAAAATTGTTTTAATGGCGCCAATATAAATTTTTGTTCCAAATAATAAAATATATAAAACACTTCATTTAAAATCAAAACGCTTTCAAAATTCAAAACTTTTATTTAAACACAAAGTAGTCAAAAACACTTTATTTAAACACAAAGTAGTCAAACAGATTTCAGTGGAAAACAGGGAAGAGTTTAACATGGATTCAAAAACAGTCAGTGGGATATTTTCGTTGTTTTTAAAAACTCCTGAAAAATAAAATTGCATCTTGTTCTGTTTCTGACAAATCCCAAATACGCATTTTCGTAGCACTACAAAATGGCGTCAAAACTCAGCAAATCTGCAGCTGTTAGATTGCCTCCACTTAAAAACCGCCAAAAGCTGTTAGATTGGCGACACTTAAAAACCGCCACGTATGTCACCAAGGTATAGTTAATACGTAAGTACCCATTTTTCTCAGACAAATATAAAAAAGAATAAAATTGTTAATTATTTAAATTGTAATACGATATATTGACATAATTATTTTTAACTTGTTTCAATTTAATTTTTCTTTTGATAATATGATAATAAGAATATAAAGAAAACACAAGGAATGAATATTTTGAAAAAAAAACTTTTTAGTCAGTAGCCGGACTCGGGCACCTCTTTCTCTCGAACCCCGACTCTTCCAATAATAAGCATCTTCATTTTAATTCTTAATGAAGTCTTTCATTTCCAAAATTATATGGTTTGGTTTGTCGCTCTACGATCATTTTGTGCACACTTTAAGGTAATTAGACTGTGACCTACAGTTTAACGTGGGTTCCGAACCAAAATTCTATGTGGGTTACAACGTAAGACCCAAAATTCAGAAAGAGCAGAAGAAGTCTTGCGGCAGTCTGGTATACAACAGTAAGACCTCAAGAGGGAAATAAGAAATAGCATCTTCCGGCAGAAAGACTTATTTCACCATACGCATATTCTACTACTTAAGATACACTAATTACATGCCATTTCTCTCGGACATTGAAATACGTATTTAAAATATAAGACCAGATAAAAAAACATACACCAGAATACAGTTAACCTTAAAGATCGTACCGTTTTATTTATATCTAACATTAGAGCATTTCATTCATTAAAGCATAAAAACAACCATCGTTAGTTTTCTGCAACATTAATAAGCATAAATAAAAAAAAAAAAAATTCAACATTAAATTTTTTATGATAATTATTCTATAACACTAATAGTTAGCCACATTTTCGACTTACAGTGGCGCCACCTCTGAAGATCTAATGTTATTAATGAATTAAATATTTAATTGAAATTTTCAAATTAAAAATGTTTATTAATACATTAAGCCATGAAGTTTTAAAAATAAACCATCACATTTATTTCCAAAATTAAATTGGAAAACTCTCTAAATCCGAGATATGGAAATATTTAACCTCTAAACTTTTCTTGGAAACAGAAAATATTGTTTTTCCATCTGCCTTCTTTATTAAACTAATAGTTTGACAATTGACATTTTTCATTAAGGCAGTAGTAGTATTTTTAATTAACCTACTCAATTATTAGTCCTACTCAAGTTATTAGTTTAAAACACAATCGCAATTAATATTTGCATTAAAATTGTATATTAATAGTCTTTGATAAAATATAAAAAACAATTATCTGATTTTTAATGAAAGACATCTAACGTCAAAGATAAAAAAATTTTTTTAAGAAATGTTTTGTCTTAAATTGTATCTTAACTTCCACCAGCCGACTTAAAAGTCACTTACAGGGTCCCATAGCAATACTTTCATGTTCTTCTTACGGGTCATGCCCCACTACTTGGGGAACACTATTCTAAATGTTCCTGTAAATATTGACTTTTAGCTAGCATCTATTGCACTAATGCATATAATCAATTATT
The DNA here is from genome assembly GCA_021605095.1 of Caerostris extrusa. NCBI lineage: Eukaryota > Metazoa > Arthropoda > Arachnida > Araneae > Araneidae > Caerostris > Caerostris extrusa. The sequence continues at coordinate 97,036 of BPLR01010983.1, forward strand.
ACAATGGTGCCTTGATTAACGACGGTTAACCTGGAACAGATAACAGTCATTAATTAAAGCGCGATTCCTTTTAAAATTTAATTGAAATTCGGTTAATTTGTTTCTCGCTCATTCGTACAAAAGCAAAAGATGTCACAGAAATATGCTAAATATCATTTATTTATTATTGTTTCGTTGAAAATGAACAATAAAATGAATTTTCCCATGAAAATAGTTTAATTCTTAATCCTCACCAGAAAGATAATTCAGTTTACTTTCGGAATTTGTCAAACGGACTAGGATTGTTTGATTATTGTCACATTCACATTAAATGTATGAAAAACTCAGATACATTTAAATAAAAAGTAAATTCATATTTGGTTGTATTTATATAGCAACATTTTGAATTTCTACCCTACTTTTACAAAATATTTTTTTTTAATTCATCAATCGCCTCTCTAACTTCACCAACAAATGAAATTTAAATTTCCTTTTCTTCACATGTGTTAAGGGAATTAATGTTAAGGGAATTGAACAAGGAAAAATTGAAGGACACATTTTTCCTTCATATGACATAAACGAGAAAAATGCAGAATTTATTTAAAATTCTCTTCTTTAAATGCAAAAATGGCGTCGTCCTTTCCATTTAAAATAAGCAACAAGAAGCAGCAAGCAGACGAGTACAAAATAATAATTAATTGAATTAAAAAATAAACAGAATACATAATATAATCCCAGTTTTAATGAAAAGATTAATTAATGATTTATTTTAATGATTTAATTTATTTTTATTTATTTATAAATTTTAATTATTTATTTGATAAAGTAATATTCGATTATTCTATTCAATTAATGAATCATTTAATTAATTAATCATTTAATTTAATTCTATTCAATTAATGAAACAATTAATGAAGCATTTAAAAAATTACTAAGATTAAAATAACTTATTAAACGAAAAGTACGTTAAGCTCGCCGATAGCTAGTTCTCGGACAAAATATTTCTTCAGAATTTTTGTCATGTACTAGCAAGTTCACGAGCAAAATGATTTACTAATTTATGTCGAAGTTTTCTTTTCCTTACAGCCCTTCTTTCTAACCAAATTACATCATTGCCAGACGGTTTATAACCACGACATTGCTGTATTTTTAATTAATATACAATGAAAAGTACCCAAAATACGATTAAGAAATAATTTGAAATTTTTTTTTAAAATTGAGACAATCAAATGGAAAAAAACAACTATTAATTGTCACTTTATTTTACTTCAATAGATAAATAAACCATTTGAAGATGATCATTATATTTAAAGATAATTTAAAGATTCCTCTACATTTAAGTCTGAAACTACTTTCAGTGCATCATTAATGTAGTTCTAAAATATATCAAATTAATTCATGGAGAGAAAGTTTAGATATATTTTACTTTTTGTAGTTATGTAAAGTATGAAATGGTATGCGTTTTTCGAAGCTAATTTCTGCCGAATTTCCAACAAAAGTAAAAACTTTACTTTGTAAAATTATAAAATTTACCAATATTAAATTGAATAGTCGCTGTTAGTCAATATTAAATTGAATAATCGCTATTAGTCAATATTAAATTGAATAATCGCTATTAGTCAATATTAAATTGAATAATCGCTATTAGTCAATATTAAATTGAATAATCGCTATTAGTCAATATTAAATTGAATAATCGCTATTAGTCAATATTAAATTGAATAATCGCTATTAGTCAATATTAAATTGAATAATCGCTATTAGTCAATATTAAATTGAATAGTCGCTATTAGTCAATATTAAATTGAATAGTCGCTATTAGTCAATATTAAATTGAATAGTCGCTATTAGTCAATATTAAATTGAATAGTCGCTATTAGTCAATATTAAATTGAATAGTCGCTATTAGTCAATATTAAATTGAATAGTCGCTATTAGTCAATATTAAATTGAATTATAATATCGATCTTATTTACTGAAATCATGTCGCAAAATGCATTTATTATATCCCAAACTCTACGTATACTTATCACCTTATTGCTGCATATTAACCACTTAGGGCTATGATTAGCAATACATCTTTTTAATCAATAAATACTATTATTTGTCGCGAATTTAAAATATGATTTAAATCGATTTTTTTAAAAACTCAAATAATTATTCATGACATATGTAATAAGTGCTCTCTTTAGAATTTTTTTTTTTTTTAAAGAGTGTTGGAACCTCTTTCAACTTGTAATAGCTATATTATCATGCAAATTTATATTGGTTGAAATGCTAACTCTATGAAACGAAATAAATTACATTTTAAAGGACAGCATATTATATGGCACGCATTCCAAATATTTAAATCAAGGTCAAAATTGAAAGATTTGACAGTGATGTAGCGTGATTGGAAGGTTAAAATACGTGTAAAACGTGTTGGCATCTGCTTTTATTGTATTTTATAAATACATTTCTTCCATGTAACATTTGATAAGGATACATATTCTACATCCCACGTTTTCTAACAATGAGATCTTCTTTGCATACTGGCACATCATTTACTGCTCAAGCTATGCCGGATTCAATTTATTGGAAGTACGTTTTAGCAAATTTAATATTAAGGACATTGAACAAGAAAAAAATGAAGGACGTATTTTTACTTCACATGGTGTAACCTAGAAAAATGCAAAATTTATTTAAAATTTCCTCTTTAAATGCAAAAATGGCGACGTCCTTTACATCTAAAACAGGTAACACAAGAATGTAGCAGACGAGTGCAAAATAATAATTAATTTAATTAAATTTAAAAAAAATACAGAATAAATAACATAATCCCATTTTAATGAAAAGATTAAATGATGATTTATTTTAATGATTTAATTTTTATTTATTTATCAATTTTACTGATTTATTTGATTAAGATTTATTCGATTATTATATTCAATTAATGAATCATTTAATTGGTGATAATAAAAAAATTACTGAAATTAAATTAATTTATGAAACTCGTTTAATAAATTAAAAATGAATTTCATATGTCTAAGTTTGAGCAAATTAAAAGAAAATCATTATTAATCAGGATATTCTTGTGAAAAATTACTGCATGGGGCGATTTGGTCTTTAAAGGAAGATTTTACTTTATTAAAAACTTTTGAATTAAATTTAATAGTTTTCAAACTATCATTGATTAATGTAAGACGAATCCATCCACATAATTACTTTAACACAATACATACATTTTTGATATATACATTTACACAAATCGAACAAATAAATAACGCCATCAATAAAAGATGGTCAATGAAATCGCATTTAGAATATTCCAATATATCCCCCAAGTCAGGCTGAAATATAAAAATGGCGAAAGTGAACTTTATGTCATATCTGAATTTCTTGTGAGGAACTTTAGGTTCAAGAACTGAGATAGCTTGGCACACAAAGCTGATAGACAAGACTGAAAGCTTCCATGTATATGGCGGGAAAGTGTATGATAAAAATAATAAATCGTAAAAAGTCCTTGTTAGTCACTTGGAATAGGGTTCAGACCCATAGATACCGCGGGTTATCATTATAATGACACAATGTCAGACAATTTAGCAACACCCCCTGCCCTTGTTCTTCATTAAACCTATTCCAGTACCAAATGCTCTCGTGTAAACGTTCTCAAAACTTGAAAACAAAATCAATGAATTAAACACTTACTATTATTTGAATTCTCGAATGTCTTCGTGAGTTCCCTCTTTCATTAAAAAAATTGTTCCGAGATAATATGGATCTTCAAAATTATAATTAGCAATCACAAAGATCACTGCATATTTTATCGATTAATTCACATTGTATCGGACTCAATGATTATGATTTTTTCATTCTGAGATATACAGTAGGATTTAAAAGTACTAAAATACTTTCAATGTACTTGTATTTGTACCTCCAATCCTTTAATAGATTAACATGAGAATATTCGTGTATCATTTGTAATGCACGAGTTAATTTGTAAAAAAATAATTTTTAATTTTGGACTAAAACAATTATTATGCACTACATTGCAATGTTCTAAGGCAACTTCCGGGTCTACTCATGATATCGTTAAGTTTAGCAATAACTATCCTAACGATATTTAATATTGTTTTAAAAACAATATCCTTCCATATCCTCCTGTCAAACAATACCCTTCCATATCCAAAAGATTTGTTTGAAGCTGCATGATATTCATTCCTTATTACTACAATTTACTTCCCAACTTTTTTTCAAAACTAAAAAAAGGTGAAGACATTTTTAGTGATAATATCTGCTATACTATCATAGGGTCATCTCGAAAAGTCTGATGATGAATCAGATTATAGTTTTAATTCCATAGAATAAAAACATCGGCAAAATTTATATTTTAATTTCTATAATAAAAATAAAGCAGGGTAACTAAAAACTTATTGATCATAATTATAACTAAGCATATTTAATATTCCGGGGCCTGAATGGCCGAGTGGCTAGAGCTCTGGCGCTCGGTACCACAGGTTTCGGGTTCGAGTCCCGGCGGTGCCATGGATGTTTGTAGTGGTTCGAATCCCTTTAAACTGTAGGTCCCGGTCTAATAGGATCATAGAGCGTTGCGGGGGCGTTGTTACTCCGCGTCCGTGGCTTATCTTCAAGTTACACGCACCCCTGTGTAAGTGTTTGCCAGCTGCATTAGAAAGAAAAAAATATATTTCATATTCCTGATGCATATTTCCTAAATCCTGAAATTGCTGAAAATTTGCTATAAAGCATTTCCGTCCTGTATATAAATAAGTGAGGTTTAGTTTGTCGCTTTACAATAATTTTGTGCACACTTTAGGCTAATTAGACAGGGACCAACAGTTTAACGTGGAATCCGAACCACCACTGCTACTACACCACACATCACTGTGCCTAGATTGATTCGGTTTCTCAATCTACGGTCATCTTGTGCACACTTTTAGACTAAACAGACCGGGTCCTACAGTTTAAAGTGGATTCCGAACCACTACAAACATCCATTCGGGACTCGAATCTGAAACCTGTGGTACCGAGCGTCACAGCGCCAGCCACTCGGCCATCACATCCCAGAAATGCAAAATATTCTGGCCACTAACTTCTCCTAGCTTTCATTTTATTAGACAGCATGGGAAAATCTATTCCGACTGCCAAACAAACTTCTATTCTACTAACAATAAGCATCTTTAATACGAAAAGTTTATCAAAAAAAAAACCCTAATTATTTCGAATTTTTCCAGAAACCTTAAATACCAAAGCACTCTAGTATAAACCCTTTTAAAACTCTTTTGCTTCCTTCTTAGTTAACAATTCGATAGCACGAACACGGAAGTGTTATATATTCACCTTTTTCCCCTGACTTAGCCGATGAAATGGTATATTAATACGCAAATACAATACCGTCCGACGACGGAAATGAGCAAAACTTTTCGCACGACAGCCCCATCATTAATTCAGTATTCATTTGCAATTAATATTATGTTACAGCTTTAAACGATTCTACGCCAAAACTGCTATCGCTGATGAAGCTTCCATCGTAAGCAATTATTTTTAATGATTTTTGTTCTATTTGCAGAAATCCATTTGATACAATTTAAGTTATTTGCTAATTTTTATCTAATTTATTGAAGAAATAATGCATTTAGCAAATATTAAAAATTGTCAAATATTCCAGATAGAAGAAATTATTGAATTGTTAATTTTCAAAAAAAATAATCAATTTATGAATCGAAGAATATTGATATAGAAATTTTTATATTTAAATTTAATCAAAATAATTTTTATACAGATAATTTAAGGTAATTAGCAAGTAATAAATGTAATTTAGTAAGTGATTTTATAGGATATGGTTACAAAAGGTAATTTGAGTAATATATTTTTAATATTTGAAAAATGAAATATTTAGGAAATTAGGGATAAATTACTGATTTAAAAAAGGACGAATTATGGTTGGTCTTAAAAATTATCATTTTTTATGAACTTTAAAAATCATCGGGAAAAACACAATAGAAAAATTTAGTTGCTTAAAAGGGAGAAAAGGGGTCACTGCTTTACATTTACATTAGCTTAAAGTTGTTTTTATGCATTATTTTAAACACGAGTAACAAATTAAATGGAATCCGAACCACTAACAAACATCCATGCCATCGCCAGGATTCGAACCTGAGGCCACTGGTACCAAAGGCCAAGGCGCCATCCAATTGACCAAGCTGCCATCAATAAGCGAGATTCGCAAAGTCAACAAAAAGTTATATTTAACATACTTAGCATTTAGCCCCATACCATCCATTCAAAAGTAGACTACTCATTAGATGTCCTTCCCGCACAGCAGAACACAGAGAATTAATCACAACTTAAGACAATTTATTTGAAAACGCTGCAATGAAATGCGATTCAATTTATATTACGTTTATTCTAAATAAATATACCTTAAATATACTAAAATTTCAGTAATTTAATAACAGTTGAATCGCGAGTTCGTGATTCGTATTACAATTATTTGTACAACAATTGAATCAGACTACAATTTACCATGCATTTAAAAGCAGATATCACAATGGTTATTTTAAGAAAATTACGTCATAAATTGACATAAATTGTTTTAAAAAAATCGTATGCATTCATTCAATCCGCCATTCAAACCAATCGTTCAATCCACCTATTAATAACACCACTTCAAAAACTAAAGTATTTCTTTACATATATTATAAATTTCTAAGTGCTTCTCTGGAGATATTAATAATATGATATTTATATGTTATGAGAATAAAACTTGTTAAAACACTGACAAAAAGGCTGATTAACCACATTTTTCTCCAGTATCTAGTTCAGACAGTCATCTAGAAACATTTAAATACCGATTGAATTTAAGCTTTTAAATAATGAAGTCCTCAAAAAAAAAACCTTATTTTGATTACCAACATAAACCAATTGCTCCTGAATATTGTTTATATTTAAATGATACATAAAGATCTTCGTGCTTTTTCAATGTGCATGCAACGTAAAATGTTTTTTTTTCTCTTGAATTCACTACGGAATATTAAAATAGAAGATATAAGTGTTAAAAACTTAAACATTAATGACGGTCATTTTGTGTACACTTTAGGCTAATCAGACAGGGACCTAGATATATATTATATCGACTATACTACTAATATATTAATAATGCCCTCTTAGTTTTCAAACATATTATTTATTTCTTATAAATTCGCACCAATTAACGCAAGTCAATTGACCATCAGGCCGCATCTGTATTTTTAAGTAATGCTGTTTCCTTCCATTTAATACAGATAAGGCTTATCATAGAAAATCTTTTTTAACGTCTTCTCATACAACGTAAGGACTTTCCAGCCTATGGATTTATCGTGCCTTTAAACAAACAGGATGAAAAACCCAATGTGACACCCTTTTGGATTTTAGGTTTCCGAGCCAACTTTGTTTAGTTAAAAATAATAAGAGATTCTGCGTCAAAAGCTGTGTTTATGCCGAGGATAAATCTATAAACCGGAATGTTCTTCTGTTGGCTCGAGGAAGAAGTGAAAAATTGCGCACTTTCTTCAGTTACCCCGCTTGGCGACATTCGTTAGAAATAGCTGTTTGGTGTGGTTTGGTTTGTCGCTCTACGGTAATTTTATACACATTTTAGGCTAATTAGACCGGAACCTACAGTTTAATGTGGATTCCGAACCTCTAACAAACATCCATGCCACAGCCAGAATTCGAACTTGAAGCCTGTGGCCAGAGCGCTAGCCAATTGGCCATGAGGCCGCTAGAAATTTCTGTAGCATAACTATACCACATCATTCACATAACTGTAAAATGGCATCTTACCAATGAACACAAATATATGGTGTGGGTCCAGATTAATACCAAACTAAGACCAGTAATGTAAGACTGTTCATGATTGAAGTAATGTTATAATGAAAGAAGAATTTATTTTTTAAATGTAACATTTATCTTGAACTATCCAATCCGGTGAATTTAAAACACAAAAGGCCAAATTTATGTCGCCAAAACATCCAAATTAATGAGTCCCGTAAGGATAGGCTTTTGTGTCAAGAGACAGTACTTGAGTGGGTCTTAAAAACACACCCCCAACGAAAGGAGAACCAACTTAAAAATTACAATTTAAAGAAGCTAAAATCGTACTTAAAAAAAAAAAAAAAACACTTAACTTAAAAAAAAAAAGGCTTAAAGTTTAACCAAAACAGATTTTTTTAACTAATATCATCAAAGAAAAAACAACTAAATGCATTACGGTCTTAAATGCATTAGATCTTAGCTTTTTCTTTTTAAGAAATCCACAATGTGCATCGTTAGTTTAAGCACTAGTTTAAATCTTTTTTTGTAGGAATATTGATTAAACATAGGGATGTAAAGTGCTAAACCTTGCATAGTTAAGAATGGTGCATCATTTTGGATTATTCTGAAAAGCGCCCGTCAGAAGTAATTAGATTATTAATAAAAATAAATCGGTTTGTAAAACAAAATGGCTGGCACACTTTTTAAACTATAATTCTCTGATTATGTAAGTGATGTTTACTTCATTAATTAATATTGAAGTCTTTGAAAAATAATTCTATATTGTTTTTACCTGAAAATTTGATGTTTAAAATCTAAAATTGATATCCTTTTCATTTCATACAGATAAGGCTTATCACGGAAAATCTTTTTACACCCTCGAATACAATGCAAGGACTTCCCAGCCTATGGATTTATCATTCTTTTAAACAGGGTAAAAACACCAATGGAGCAGCTGGGACCGTTTAGTTTAAAACTCAGTAAGAGATTCTGGGTCAAAAGCCTCTGCGTCTATACCGAGTATAAACCTACAAACCGGAAAGTCCTTCCATTGGAAATGAAGAAATGAAAAGGGGCACTTTCTTCAGTTACCCTGCTTGGCGACATTCGTTAGAAATTGCGGTTTGGTGAGGTTTGCCGCTCTAAGGTCATTTTTGTGAAAACTTTGGGCTAATTAGACCGAGATCTACATTTTAATATAGATTCCGTACCACTACTACTATGCTATACCACACCACACCACACCATACATCATTTTTAGGCAAAATGATGTATGGTGTGGTGTTTGGCCTATAGTATAGTTGAGTTGTCCCATTACAGTTTGGGATTGATATGAGAGAAATCTGATTGGGTTCTGTGACGGTCGGGCTGCTATATCAATGGTCATATGAGACGGGACCTACGACTTAAAGTGGATTCCGAACCACTACAAATATCCTTGGCACCGCCGGGATTCAAACCCGAAACCTGTGCTACCGATAGCGGTAGCCATTCGACCATCAGGTCCTTAAAAAAAGATTCCAAACAACTAACAATCAATCATGCCACCGTAAGGATACGAACCTGAAGCCTGTGGTACAAAAAGCTAGAGTGCTAGCCAATTGGCCATCAGGCTGCTGGAAATTGTGGTAACATAACTACGCCACGTCATTCGCAAAACTGTAAAATGGTTCTTATCTAAAAACACAAATATATGGTGTGGTATAATATCATCTACAGACTGTTCCAGATGTTACTGTTATCCAGACTGCCAGTAATGTTAAAAGACGAATTTATTTTTAAATGCAACATTAGTTTTGAACGATCCGATCCGGTGAATTTAAAATACACAAGGCCAAATTTATGTCGCCAAAACATCCAAATTGATGAGTCCCGTAAGGATAAGCTTTTGCGCCAACAGACAGTACTTGAGTGGGTCTTAAAAATACGGTTTAAAAACACTCCAACGAAAGGAGCACCAAGTTAAAAGTTACAATGTAAAGGAGTTAAAAATTGTACTTAAAAAAATAAAAACACACTTTAAAAAAAAAGGCTTAAAATTTAACCAAAACAGATTTTTAACTAAAGTCATCAAAGAATAAAACTGAATGCATTACGAGTCTAAATAAATTTTATCTTAGATTTTTTAAAAAAAGAAATCCACAATGTCCATCATTAGTTTAAGCACTAGTTTAAATCTTTTTGTAGGAATATTGATTAAACATAAGGATTTTACGTGGTAACTCTTGCAAATTACAGTGATGCATCATTTTGGATTAGTCTGTAAAGCCCGTCAAAAGTAATTAGATGAATAAAAATTTAGATGAATTTATTTTGATTAATAATTCATTGTGTAAAACAAAAAATGGCTGGCCTACTTTTTGAATCAGAATTCTTTGATTATGTAACTGATGTTTTACTTCATTAATATTGAAGTTTTTGAAAAATGGTTGTAAATTGTTTTTTACCCGAAAATTTGCTATTTAAAATCGAAAATTGCGAAATTGATAATCGTAATTTAATAGATATTGAAGGACACAAAATATCGATATCGCTTCACATTTTTTTTATACTTCAGAAGTTTTTAAAAATACTATTGAAAATTTAAACAATTAATTTTTATTTTTATTACATATTCACATACTATAACTTTTTTTTCGATGGTTGAAATAATGAAATAATATTAATGGAATAATTTTCGAAATGAAATAATAATTTAACAAATATTCAAGAACACAAAATATCGATCTCGCTTCAAATTTTTTTTAGACATTTAAGAAATCTATTTTATATTTATTACATGTTCATGTTTTTATATTTATAACATGTTCATATACTATCACTTCATATTTCGATAATTTGTACATTCAGCAAAAGTCTTTTACGTTTAAACTTTTAATATTAAATTGATATTAATTATTAATATTAAAGGAAATCATTTATATTAAAAAAATACGTTTATACCAACAAGCATTTAATCTACAGTTTATTTTTTGCAAAAAGAGGAAATTTAATTGATAGTTGAATTGAACTTGCTTTATTTAAAGTTCTCATATAGCTTATATTTTTACTTATATATTAAAAAAAAAATAATTATAAGCAATCAAAAATTAATTAAATTCTAAACTTTAATAATTTATACTTACTAACTTATATTTAATCATATTATAAACTTTAAAAAAAATTGCAAAAATTTTTAGTTCTTCTTAAAATCACATTTAATGTATCGCAAATTGCATTATGAATATTATTTTATTAAAATTTTTTTTTTTAATTTATATTATTTTTTATTTAATTTTTCCTTTTATTTTCTTTTTAATTATTTTTTCTTTTTTATTTATTATTTTTTACAATATTAGAAAATAAAAATTAGTAACTAACTTTTAATTACTATTGCATATAATATGAAACAAACCAATTACAAAAATGTAATAGAAAAATAAAAATTAGATTTTTTTTTTTTTTTTTTTTTTTACAGAAATACATTTAAATTTAGTATTAATCTTGAAATAATTTAAACAAATATAACCGATTTTATCAAAAGCACATAAAAAAAATTACTACTCACTATAATGTTTTTGAACTTATCTATATGATTTTATAAAAAAAAAATGAATTTGAAACCAGATTATTGTTTTAATATGAATGTATTCAATTGTATAAATTTCAATTCATAACTTTAAAAAAAAAAAAGTTATAAAAATACAAGGAAACAGCCAATTTTATAGCTCCCGCTGTCTATTCGAAGCGGAGTAAATTGCTTTAATAAATATTCTTACAAATATTGGATAATATTTTAATTAAATTGTATTCGCTGCATTAAATCATTTTCTGCATTACTTAAAATTAATAATTTAATAATTTTACTCAATGCCGTATATTTTGAATAAAGTATTTCGATTATAAACTATTCATAGGATAAAATAAAGTATGTGGGCTTTCAAATGCAACGAAAATGTTTGAATATTAACTTTTGAAAAACCTTATTTTCTTTCCAATAAAAAAAATATAACCGATATATATTTAAAAACGGCCAAAATGAGTATTTGCTTAAGAACAATAAAATATCCAATTTAATTTTAATAAAAATTAATGATTTCAATGAAAAACATGAGAATAAATTTTTATTATTAAAAACTAATCTAAATAAATTCAAAATTTTTACCTTTATTAAATATACATTCAAATTTCAAATTGACTTTTTTAAAAAAAAAAATATTAAAAGTTATAAATCTTATTCAAACTTAAAACCTTGATTTTAATTAAAATTATTTATATATTGAATTGAAATTTAAGATTATGGATATAAAAAATTGTTATATCTAATAATTATTATATTTAACACAACAACATTACTAAAATTGGCATAAAGAAATTCAGCAAAAATTATCAGAAAAAAAAATGAAGCCGATACAGCATTACCATTGAACCACTGATACCCTATTTTGGATCAAAAAAACAAATTTAACTCGGTTACATAAAAATAACTATAATATAATTTTTGCTTATATTAAAATATAATTTAATCTATTCAAAAAAAAGTAAATCTTTTTTTCCTAAAAAATTAGTTTAGGTTTCAAATGTGAGATTTTTTTCTTAACGCAAGCGATTGCTTAAATATATAAAGTAAACTGAAAATCAAATTAATTTTAAACACAAATCCATTTTAACGAAACTTTAATAAATGATTTAAGAAATTTGCAAATTTCATACATTTTGAAACTACAATTGAACAAGTAGACAACAAAACAACTCAAAATTAACAACTTGGTAGACAGCTCTTCGTCTATTTAAACCTTCGTAGTAAAACAAATAATAAATGTTTGCACCCAATCTGTTCAAAACCAGTTTCTCCCAATTGATTATTTTTATTGGAACACAATTTATCATTGGCAAACTGAAATTAAAATCACCAAGGCTAGTGACTTTCGACAGAAACTTCGCCTTACTAACTAACTAAGCATGCCAGACATGTACCTAGAATATGTCTGGTATTTGTTAATATTTTCAGGCGCCTGTTTAAATATCGTGTATTTCGTCAATGCGGAAATAAATTTCAGATGGTTTTGGTTAAGTAAATAAGTTCCAGGGTTTTCTCCTGCAAGGTGTTTTGATCATAAATATCAAGGATCGAGTTATCCTTTTATGAGGGAAAACAAAGAAATATTAGCCTATTTTTTTTTTTCGCTTCTATAATTTTGAAGAATGGATAATTTAAATTTTAGATTGTTGATTTCAACAATTTAAATTTTAGATTGTTGATTTCAACTTATTATTATTTTTAGTTTAGTTTCTAGTGTTTATAAACGAAGCAAATAAGCTTGCATCTTATTTCTAATAAAAATTTATGATTAGATATATAATATGCAAGATTGACAGTTAAACTTTTCAGTTTTCCGATTACAAATTTTTTTTAATTATATACATATATTTTATATTTAAATATAATATTATTTATTATATATTTTTATATTTTATTTATATATTTTAACTACATACTATTTTTTTAACTATATATTTCTATTCCTCACTTTTTAAATGCTACTGCCCAAAACAAACATCAGAGAATTGCATAAATTAAGATCAATATTGCAGAAATCATCAATAATAATCATCATTACCATAATTGCATAAATTACCTCATCTTGGCTATATATTTTCACGAAATAAATAGATGAAAATAAATCTCAAAAATCAAGGTCGATTTGTGCAATTGCAAAATAATCGGATTTCAATTATTTTTATAAATAAAAATAATGCTTTATAATAATTCTTGCCAGAAAATAATTATCCTAAAAACTTTCAAAATCATAAGCGATTATATCAAAATAATAAGCACATATTTCATAAGCGAGCAAATATTTTTGTCTAATAGCCATTTAATTAATTATACTTTTATTTGCTAAACGATTAACTAATTTCATTATATATATTTTTTGTTGCTACACAAATGTAATCTATTGACTTTTAGTAAGACTGATATTAACTCTTCGTCATAAATAATTATTTTCAAATATTCCATTTTCTCTAAAAGCATAGTTTTGAATCAAGTAAAAAATATTTATCCACATTTAAAGTATAACTCTTTAAAAATCATCTGAAAATTATTAGAAATTTTTTTAATCATTTTAAAATCATGGGATAATTTTAAATTATTTATAAAAATAATTTTATTATACAAAATTGTATATGTGTATTAAAAATTATTTCTTTAGCGAAAGATCAACAAATTTCAAAAATCATTTCAACATTAAATTCTAATAAATAAGATCACTATTCAAAATTTTAATAAATAAGATCACGTTGAAAAAAAAATTATACATTTTTTAAACTAACCGTCAATATTAGGAATGAATTCTTAACCTCACAATTGTACAAACATTTTACTTTTTTTTTTTTTTTTTTAAGATTAGAAGTACTAATCAAAATTCATACTTAAATCAGTAATCTTTATTTCCAAGTGTCTAAAAATATTTATTGCAGTCATCTTAATGCAGATGTAATGATACCTGAATATTACAAAACTTAAGATAAAAGTAACAAAACTCTGATTAATGGTTAACCAAATATTGCTTAAAATTCTTCAAAATTCTAATAAATAAGATCACGATGAATAAATGATAAATTTTTAGACTAACAATCAATATCAGGATGAGACGAATTCTTAACCCCCAGTTATACGAATATTTTACTAATCAAAATTCATACTTTAACCAACAATCTTTATTTCCAATATTTTTTTGTCTAAAAATTTTTATTACAGTCATCTTAATACAGTGGTGTAATGATAAGTACAAATTACAAAACTTACGATAAAAATAACGAAACTACAATTAACAATTAACCAATTATTGTTTAAAATACTTTAAAACTTTTTTTAAGGAACTCTGAAAAAGCATATTTAAATTGAAACTTAAAATGTAAACCAAGGTGACCCAATAAATCATATTGATTTAAATTTTCTATACATCCATTAAATAAGACGTACCAATATTTTAATTTTTTCTTTTTCATTAACTTTTGTTTAAATGAAAAATTAACTTACCAAATAATCCAAGATATCTTTAAACAGTCTTATGTATCCTCTGACTTTTAAAAAGACGTCGACAACAGTCTACAAATCTGATCTTCGTTTTAATAAATAAATCAAACAACAGATTATAGTGTGAATGTCTTTATCTTAAAAGCACCTTATTTTCATCATTCTGTGTTATAAGAAAGTGTCAAAAAGATTCACAAAAACTTCATCCCTCTAGAATAACACCTCTGATTCTCGTACCTCTTCACTTCCAAAGAGACAGTATGACGAGAAATTGTGCAAGTGAAGGTGAAATAAGGTTCCATGATGTGTCTTCATTGAGGGAATCGCATATCATGTGTCCGATGGAAAACCATGTTACTGGAGGAGTAACATCTTTTCTCCGGTGAAAATCGCACCGGTTTGCTTTTGCTCAGTTTCAGACTTCATACGATTCCACACTTTGACAGCGCCATCTCTCGGCATTTTTCTCGTTTATCGGTGTTAACGTCGCATTTGATGGAACCGTTTTGGGGTTCGTTTCCTTAATTGATTCGATTTAATCCCTGAAAAGTCGATAACGTTATGGTTTCCTTTCGTTAAGAGGGGGGGAAATATTTTAGCAAGAAACTTTTTAATTTCAACAAAACAAAATAGAAAAAACGCTTGCACTTTTATCAGACGTATAACTATTTAAACATTTTAAAATAGTTATTATAGCTCTTGTTACTAACTCTAAGCCATACATATTTGCTACAAATAAATTTTAATTCATTTACATATGGGATTTACTAGAAAATAGAAATTTTAATTAACATGAATTTAAAAAATATTATAAATCTCAAAACACCTGATCCAGTCTAGTCCAAGTCAAAAGATTTGTAATTACTCTTCGATTGATAAGGAATTTCAGATTTAAAATCTAAAAACATTTAAAGTATAGTTTCTTTCCACAATAACATACGCAAGCATAAATCTCAAAGTCAAGTCAAGTCAAGACAATAATATAATTAATTATGTTACAGTACAAGTATTATTTTTTTAACTGAGTTCCAGCAAAAAAATATGTGTTTTTTACCATTATATACTTTGATCTGCTAAAAATGAATGAAAGGTTTTGTAAAATAGGTAACCCATCACATCAATAATCCATAATATTTAAATTCTTAATTATTTTTACAGTAATAAATTAAATATATGTTGATTTTAATTGGTATAATTTGTAGTAGCATTTTTTTTTTCATACTGAATACTTTAGCGCTTAATTTTAAAAAATTATATTTATGTATTATTAACTTAGAAGCAACCGAATAAAAACAAATCTTAGGCCATTCGATCCTTTAAACAACCAGTTTTTTTTTTTTACCCCAAATTCAATTATTCGGAATTTTTTTTTTTTTTTTTTTTACAAAAATTGAAGATATATCGAAATTGTTAAAATAGTGATAAGTTTTTATTATGCCTTATTTATTTTTTATCATAGAAACACAATTTCAACAATAACGGTAAATTTTTTAAAACAATAAGAATAGCTACAATAGACACGATAAATTTTTAACAAATAACAATGCAGGTACAATACAAATAATAATAACAAACAATAGGTAAAAGAAACGCATTATTTAATTTTAGCCATTCAAATTGCAGATTAAAATTAAACTCATCACTAAAAATGCCTTCCTATTGGTTCATTTTGTTAAAATAACAGAAAATAAATCGAAGCTGCCATAAGCCTTAATCTTCTTTTTTGGGTACTGAAAGACATCCAGTCAAATATCTGTGAAAAACAGGAAATCGGTGTACAACAAAATTGCCAAATGAATGATAACAGGTTTGGTTTGCTGCTCTGCAGTCATTTTGTATACACTTTGAGCTAATTAGACCTACAGTTTAACGTGGATTTCAAAACCACTCACAAGCATCCATACCATTACCAGGATTCGAACCTGAAGCCTGTGGTACCAAAGGCCAGAACTCTAGATAATTGGCCAACAGGCAACTGAACGATAACAGGAATGAATTCATGTTTACTTTATCCTAATACAAAACAGACGAAAATACTGATTTTAATCCAGAAATAAAATGTAATTTTTGCACAAATTAACTTGTGCTGTTCGAAAGAGATATAAATATGAGATACGACTATGCTTTTGATAATTCTCTAAGTGATTAATGACGAAAAAGCGCTAAAATGAGTAAAAAGAAGAAAAATTTGTGAACTAGTATTTTGATATATACATATATATATATATATATATATATATATATATATATATATATAAAAGCATAGAATATTAATGCGCAATTATTTTTTTTGAAAGAAAATATTAGCCACAATTATGAAAGTATCTGTAACATCATTTAATTTTGCTTTTGCAATTTTTCGCCATTGAAAGTGGTTGGTTGACTTATTATTTTAGAACTATTTAGCTCCTGGGGGATACATCTCCGATATAACAGGGTAAATATAGTTGAAACAATGAAAATGACCAGAATATATTTGCAAATATAAGAAAATTAACTTACAATCATAAACAAATAAAAAAAAAATTAATTAAAATTTTGCTGGGACGTTTTAAATCATAATTAGGAGTGTAAGAGTCAGTCTCCTGAATTGCCGTATTTTCATGATTAATAAGCATGTCAAAAAATGCAACAGAGATATGTTTAAGAAAATCTGTTAAATAAGGAATGTTAATAGCTTTATAGAGATCAGAATTGCGCATGAACCATTTAGCAGAGGTAATTTGGCGAATAGTGATATTTTGTAAAGTTTCAACCGTTTTTAAATTAGATTTAACTGCACAGGACCAAACCGGGTAAGCGTACGTGAGAATTAGACGAAGCATAGTAGTAGAAAAGAAATTTGTTACGCCTGGTCATGATAGAATTTCGTTTTTAAATTTTTTATAAGTGGGTAGGCCTAGTCTTATCTACATTTAAAGAAATTTTCCTTTCGTTGAATCAGTTATTGAAAACTTTAAGGTGATTAGTGAGGGTAATAGCTAAGAATTTAGTGTTTTTATTTTTGAACCATTTAAAGGATTGCAGTATCATCAGCGTAGATGCAGTTAAGAGTTTAGGGTCTTATCTACATTTAACACTGAAAGTGAGTAAGAAAGCCTCTTTTAGATGATCCACAAGATGATTCACAAGGCGTATCAAAGTCAATAAAAAATAATTCTAATAATAATCAATAAACTATAAAATAATTCTTAATTTATTGCTGGTTTGTGGAATTTCTTTTTAATGATTATTTTCTAAATTTGTTGATATAAATAAAAATGAAAAATATCGATAGATTCATGATAGAATTTTTTTTAAATTATTCATTATCATTAAATTATTCATTACATAATGAAAAAAGGTGATTTTGTATGCTTAAACTTTATGAAAAGTTTATGTATAAAAGTTTTCTAAAGATGATCTTATTTCTAAAATTTCTAATCAATAACAGTAGTACAATTAATTTTTTTTTTTTCAATTCTAAACAAAAACACACTATTTGTAGTATTTTTAAATTTAATGAGCTAAATTGTATTATTTTAAAGTAATGTATATTTATTTTAACTATCAACACTATTTCAATATTGAAATGAAACCAAAAGTCTTTAATAATATACATATATAAATCTTTCATATGGCATTTACTTAAAGATGTTTTCATTAAAAATAAATTGTTTATTTCTTTCTGTACAATAAAGTTAAAAATAACTCATTAAAAGTAATTTTATCTTAAATTCAAAATAGCTTATTTAAAAACAAATTGTTAAAAGTAATAGTTTTAGAAGTTCGTTGGTGTGACTTATGTTGTTATCCTTGTTTTGGAATACCAGGCACTTTAACATGAGGGCATTCATGATTAGAGCTTTTAATGTGTAGCAGATTCATTGTAACCTAAGGTGAACTACAAGAGATCAACTACACTACACTTCATATTTTGTCACTTCAATTTTAAACAAATTCCCCAAGAATCTTCTCCTTTTCATTGGCGCAGCAACTCTATGGTGGGCCAATGAGGTTGCTATGTTATTTATTTATAACGGTCCTCATAGGATTCAAATTGTAGTCTTGAAGTTTTTTATGACACCTTCAGTTGCAACGGTAAAAACTTTTCTTTTATAACTTGCTGCAAATATTCAAAGTAAACAACTCAAGAGTTTACATATATACATTGATATTCGTTTTGACCATCTTAATATAGGGTACTTGACTGTGTTCGGGCACAAATACGGCAAATATTGTGTTGTTGCTCATGATGGAACTCTGAAAACCTAATACATTTTACTTCTTCTTCATTGGCATAACAGCCTCATGGTGGGCCAAGGACATGAAACTGAGCATGCAGATTTTGAGACATTTTGAGACGTTTTCTTTTTATGGGTAGGGTTGTCGGTCCTACGCCCAGATCCCTACACTGAAGCCTACGGTGGGACGACTGGGACCTACAGTATAAAGGGGATTCTAAACCACTACAAACATCCATGCTACCACCGGTCTCAAACCTGAAACTGTAGCACTGAGGGCCAGAACGCTAGTCACTCGGCCATTAAGCCTCCCTTAGATTTCATCAAAGAAATTCTCACTCACCTCATTTCCTGTTTAAGTCCAATGGAAGGAGTTTCCGGCCAACGAATTTTTCTTATCCATCCCCACCCCTCAGGCACTGATTGATATGGCTTAATAGCATTAAAAAATGTGGTACTAGTGCACGTTATGTAATTTGCCAATAAATCCTTTTCTTTGTTGCTTTACAAAAATGGAGTCATAAATGAAAACGAAGTAGTTTATGGCGTAGGGAAACAAAGTAATAGTCTGAAGAAAAAAGTAATTACGGACAGTCCAGGAAGAACTGTGATCGGTGCGGCGTTGTTTGTTTTTTATCCAGTTGAGATTTATAATATCTATAAATAAAAGATGTTTATTGTGATACACTAAGGCATGAACCAAAAAATCAATAAATTATGGAATTCGCCTCTGACCAACGAGAACTATCAACCATGAAGATGTTGTTGTCAACGAGATTCCAACTTATAATTGGTCACATAAGATTACATTTATTATACAATCAAGTAATTTGTTTTTAGGTTTAAACGAGGAGGGGGCTTAATCGTAATTTAAAATTATACACCATTGTTTAAAATCTCAATTATGTCAATAAGAATTATCTATACACATATTTTTAGATGCTTACTTTAATACGGATAATTTAATTGTTAATAATTAATGATCTACCACAGATTTCGGGTTCGAGTCCTGGTGGTGCCATGGATGTTTGTAGTGGTTCGGAATCCACTTTAAGCCGTAGGTCCCGGTCTCATATGACTGTTGGGCGTACAGCTGACAACCCTACCACGTAAAAGAAAAACATCTCGTCTCGAAATCTACCAGTAGGTAGACGGCCTTGGCTCACGCTGGGCTGTGAGCCGATGATAATGAATTAATGATACATACTTGGGACTTGGTTGCACCTATACAATCAAGTAATTTGTGTTAGATTTAAACCAGGAGGGTGTTTAATAGTAATTTGAAGTGATATGCTATCGTTTAAAACTCTCAATTATGTCAATAAGAATTATCTTTACATTATATTTTCTAGATCACTACTTTCATATGGATAGTTTGATTGTTACCATTTAAGAATCTATACATAAGACTTCATTCAACTAATCATACCAACAGAAACGAAGTAAATAAAAGTCTCTTCGTATCTCTAATTTTGGAGAATGAAGTCAACATATTAAACTGTCATTTGAGATATTATTTCATCTTTAAAGCTTTTGATTCATTGTCGCTTCTATCAAATTCGAACTGTCATTATTTTACCAATTGGTTCTAATTGAAAAGCTCAAAAGATTGTGAGTTGGCTAATGCGTCCTAATATCATTTGCTCAAGAATCAAAATCTCTTTAGTTCGATAAAGATATCCGATTATAACTGATATGTGGATATGCTAAATCTATAAAGCGAAATTGATATCTCTAATTTTGGAGAATGAAATCATATATTAAACTGCATCGATATAGTATTGCATCTTCAAAGAATTTCAACATTCATGCTGTTACCATGCAATTCGAATTATCATCATTTTATTATGATTCTAATTTAAAAAGCTAAAAATATTTGTGAGGTGGCGAATGCATTCTAACATCATTTTTTAAAGAATCAGAATACTCTTTAGTCTGATAAAGACACCAGAATTATAATTGCTTACTAGATCATAATAGAGTAACATTCCGTTTTTCACATCAAAGTGGAGATCTATGTAATTTGGTTTGTCGCTCTACAGTCATTTTTGTATACATTAGGCTAATTAGACTGGGACCTACAGTTTAATGTGGATTCCGAACCATTCACAAACATCTCTGCCTCCGCCGGGATTCGAACTGAAGCCTGCGGTACCATTGTCAGAGCTAGCCAATTGACCATCACGCCTCTGGGATCCATAAAGATAATAGTTACTAAACATTAGAGGTTTAAATAACGACATAGTATTTTAAATTAAGATTAAAGTCACCCCCCTTCCTAATTTTAACATTATCTTCATTCCTAAACCCTATATTCCAGACATTTAAATTATCATCACGTATCCATATTTGTAAGTGCAGAATTGCATTCTAGTACCTCCCATACATCTTTAATTATGGAATAACAGGATGTATATATAACAGGAAGTATATTATTAATATATTCAGCTTGGGGGGATGAAAGCGCACGAAATTTATCCTATTCATTAAAATATATCAAATATAAGCTACAATTTGTGAGTCTATTATTCATTCGATAAATATAGTAATGTAATAAATCAGTAGATTTACTAAATGTGCAAGTTTCATTGACTTACCAAGTGTCAGTAGCAATAATTTAGAGATAGTATGGTGTTATGATTGTGTCTACATTTATGAGTGACATTTTCATAAAACAATAGCTTTATGCCCTTGGAAAAATTCGGTAAAAAATTATCAACAACCAACCATCTTTGACTAAAATAGCATTAAGGGTAAATAGAAAGATAAAATAAAGAAGAGTTTATCACCCCTGATATTAAAAAACTAGATATTGTCCGAATGAATCACACGTGTAAAAATTTTTCACATACTTCATACAATTTCGTAAGTGTAACATCATGATTTGCTCGTCCGTACGATGATAAATTTTATAATTTATGGTGTAATAACTGTCAGTTCTTCCTGTCTTGAGAAACGACGAACGAAAAATCTCTGATAAGAAAACATATTTTCATGTTCATAAAAATAGCTTACAAATGATAATAGGGAAAAAAAGGGAAATATTCCCTTGTAAAAAAATATAATCCCAATATATATATATATATATATATATAATATATATATATATATATATATATATATCCAATATATATATATATATATATATATATATCTATATATATATCCAATATATATATATATATATATATATATATATCCAATATCTATATATATATATATCTATATATATCCATATATATCCATATATATATATATATATATACAGAGAGAGAGAGATTGCTTTTACATTATTTCTAAAAATTGCCCATAATCAGTAAAAGTATACAAAGGTTTCTCATAGCTGTATGAGTATATAGATATACAAGAGGTGAGAAGATCCTATGTAGTATCTATAGATAAGGAGAAGATTCTAAAATATCCCATGGTTCATTTAAAGTACGTACAAATTAGCACGCGAATGGTCCAGAGTTAGAATTCTGTTGATGGTGTGTTATTATTACAACTTTGAAAGGTTAGGCTCGGTGAGGATAATACCACAAACAATCTGACTACTGCACCACGCCATTGTGCTTAGAGCTGAGTTTCTAGTTCCTATACAGTCTGGGGAAGGCGTGGCTCTGTGACTATGTTACAGTCATATGAGACCGAGACCTACAGCTTAAAGTGGATCCCGAACCACTACAAACATTCATGGCACCGCCGGGACTCGAAACCGAAACCGAATCCTCAGACACCGAGCGCAGGATCACTAGACAGGATCGGGCATTCAAGCCCCATAGCAAATCTGACTGCCTAATTGTAGTTTTCTAGGCTTTATCAATATTTTATCAATATTTTATCAATGCTTTATCAAGAATATAAAAAGAACAGAAGTTAAGATTTATTTTCCAAGTTAAAATATAGTTGTAACAGGCTTCGAGTTCGAGTCCCGGCGGTACCATAGATGTTTGTAGTGGCTCAAAATGCACTTTAAACCCTACGTATATTATTTAGAGCGTTGGGGTTGACAATCCTACCCCTAAAAAAGAAACCTACTGTCTCGAAATCTGCGAGTAGGTAGATGACCTTGTCCCATCATGGGACTGTTACGCCAATGAAGAAGGAGAATAAATAAAATGTATTAGGTTTCCTGAATTCCATCATAAATAACAACATAGGATTTGAAGTATATTTCTACAACATTTGTCGTATTTGGCCCTAATCATGTTATTTTGTGGTGAATCATATCAAGCACCCTGCATTAAGAGAAAAAAGAATATCAAAGTGGATATGTAAACTACTGAGTTATTTATTTTGAATATTTGCAGTAAATTATAAAAAAGCTTGCAATTAATATCATAAAATACTTCATAACAATTTGAATCCTAAGAGAGTCATTATAAATAAACAAATATTAAATTAATATAAAATAAACAATAAACTATAATTAAATTATATCTAAGGAACAAAAATATAAAATATGTGATTGCCAGTATATTTTTAAAATTATAGTTTTTCAAATTCATTTATTTTTTCATTTATTCATTTTTTTTTCATTTATTCATTTATTTTATCATTCATTTATCAAATAGCATTCGTATTCAAAACTTCAAGAAATTCAGTTATTAAATTAGGATTTTCAAACAGATTACTGGAAATTTTTTTCATCGATACAAATTTTCCACTATCGTCGATAATATAAGAATGGGGACATTCTTTCAATTTTGCTTTGATATACAAGAGTATTAATAATCAATTCAGGTTTTTTGTATTCTAATTCATCTTATTTATTCATAATTTTCTTCTCACAAATAAAATTATAGTGATCATTATCCAGACGTTTCCTGTTTATTCGACTCTTACATTTATTCATCGTTTCTAAAAAGCAAAAAAATCATAATAAACATTTTTATTGCAATCATAAAATATTTCATTTATATGCAATTTCTTATCTTATTTATTGATGACTTTTTAGGTACCAAAAAATATTTTATTATTTCTTTCTCTTAACTACAATTTGAGAAAGGATATCTGATGACATATCCGGATGAAAAAATTAAAACTAAGATATTAAATTATATTTGATAGAAGAAAACTAATCCAACAGAATAAAGAAAAATAAAAGTTTTTTAAACGAAAAATACTTCAGCCTATTTTTGTATTTTATTGTCACAATTGTTCTTTCTCCATTTCAAAATCCTTCAATTTCTATTTCCGAAATAGAACCTTATTGTAAATTTCATTTTAAAAAATATCTTTTTTTCTCTTTTGTAGTACTCTTTCAAGACGTCTCAGAAAGGGCATCATGTTGTCCTCTCCCCTTATTCAATTTGCTTTCCTTTTGCTGCGTTGGAGACACTTGAATGAAGGGAAGGTAGCTAATATTTATTTTGGAAGGAATTTAAAATTAATAAGAATGCTTAATTCGTTACAATTATTCAATGTTAAGCATATTATAAGTGATGTAGTCATACTTGTATAAATGACATTTTTTCCATTATATTTAGTCATGTTAAACATGCTATAAGCGATGTAGTCATACTTAAATAAGTCACATATTTTATGTCATTATATTCAGTCATGTTAAGCACATTATAAGTTATAATTGGATAAAATGGCATATTTTATGCTATTAAATTTAATCATGTTAAACATATGAGAGATGCATTCATATTTTTGAGACGAATAGTATATTTTATGCCATTATATGTAGCGACAAGTTAAGCATATTATAAGTGATGTAGTCATACTTGGATAAATAGTATATTTTATGTCATTATACACTCAAAAGCCAAAACATTATGACCACCCCTACAATTTGCAATGAACTCGCCTGGATGACGTGGAAGGCACGTGATCAGGTGGAAGTGGTATTTAACTGCTGCTGGAGAGTCTGAAGAATCATTCTTCCTTCCTTCCGTGTGTGATGGGAAAGGCTGCGATCTAAGCGACTTTGATAGAGGGCAGATTGAAATGGCTCGAAGGCTCGGAACAAGTATTTCCGAAACTGCAAGACTCGTGGGTTGTTCGCGATCTACAGTTGTTAGTACTTATGCAAAGTGGATGAATGACGCTGAAACCAGCAGTAGACGACATGGTGTTGGACATCCACACGCTATCAAAGAAAAGGTCGTCGGAGACTGTCTCGCATGGTGAAGCAAAACCGAGCCAGACAGTGGCTCAATTGACAGCCCAATACAATGCGGGCCAGGTAGAATAGTATCGGAGCACACTGTTCAGCGGACACTGTTGGATATGGGGCTACGCAGCAAATGTCCCACTCGTGTGCCTTTGCTGACCAAGCGTCATCGCCAACTGCGCCTGCGCTGGGCCCGGGAACATCGTGACTGGTCCATGGATCAGTGGGAGAGAGTTGCCTGGTCAGATGAATCACGGTTTGTCATTCATCACGCCGATGGCCGTGTCAGGATACGCCGTCTTCAGGCGAACAGTTGCTCCCTCAATGTACAGTAGGCCATACACAGGCCGGTGGTGGCGGTATTATGCTTTGGGGGACGTTCTCTTGGGCGTCTCTGGGACCCGTGGTTGTGGTAGAGAGGACCATGAATGCTACAGGGTATCTGAACATCATTGCGGACCAGTTGCCCCCTTACATGGCCTCTGTTTTTCCAGCTGGAAATGGAATGTTCCAACAGGACAACGCCCTTGTCACAAGGCTAAAATTGTGTTGGAGTGGTTCCAGGAACATGATGCTGAATTCCAGTTCATGTCCTGGCCGCCTAACTCACCGGATCGCAATCCGATAGAACACATTTGGGATGTCCTGGGACGGCAGCTCAGAGTTCAAAGACCACCCATTCGCAATATTTCGGATTTGCGTGACCGTTGCTTAAACATCTGGTACAATCTGTCTCCGGCCATCTACCAAGGACTTGTGGCATCCATGCCAAGGCGGGTTGAAGGTGTGTTGCGCGCCAAAGGTGGGCCAACTCGTTATTGACAGGTGGTCATAATGTTTTGTTGAGTGTATATAGTCATATTATAAGTGATGTTGTTATATTTGGATAAATGTCATATTTTATGCCATTATATTTAGTCATGTAAAGCAGATTATAAGTGATGTAGTCATACATATCATGCATTGTATAAAATTACTTAGAAATTACTTACTTTAAAATTACTTTCTCATTAAACATACTTAGACAAATTATCACAAAAAAAAAATTCTAGAATCATTTCATGAAATTCAGTTTTTATCATTACACAAAAAATATATAATTTGGAAGGAAAATTATTTAATTTCAATAATACATTGACAAATTAAGAGAAATGAATAATAAAAAATATATATTAGAATGAAACCATTGTAAAATGTATCATGTTTTACCACAACGAGGTAAAACCAGAATTGATCATTTACTATTTTTTAACTGATAAAAAGCCATTTAAAATATCCTTCTAGTATTTAAATATTTACTTTTCATATTACTGGAAATTCAAACTGTGTTCTTTTTTCTTAATTTCTTTCTTTAATGTTCTTTCTTCTTAATTTGAAAGTTTTTTTAAAAGCTTCATTCTCCTTCTTCCCTCCCCCTCCCCCTCCCTTTATTTTCATAAAAACTTAACTTAAATAAACTTTCTGCTCAACTTCATAAACTTTTTGTTCAAATGCTTTTTTTAAAAGGTACCTTCAACAAAATTTTAAAAGAAATCCTTTCGTAATTCGTTTTAAGTCGGTTGCGTTACGAAATCAAGAGCTATTCAAACATGGGTTGTGTTTTATCTTAACATGCAAATGGTTTGTGTGAATAGCTCTTGAAGAAAATTGGGTTTTATTTAACGTTCTTAGTAAGAAAACGCAGTTTGCAGAAAGAAAAATAGTCCTCTTAACTTTTCTGTTTTTATACGTTGTATATATTCAGACTTATTTCGCAAAACAAATTATTTTGTTACAAGACATTTTTAAGTGTAAGCAAAACAGAATAAAAAGAGATTTAGAGAAAATGTTTTCTAGTAGAAAGATATACTGCCGTGCCCAAAAAGTAAGACCCATTATTTTTTTTTTTTTTTCAAAAACTCTTTATTTATTCTTCCAAATTTATTTCATTGCCTTCAAAGTAATCCCCTCCGGACACAATGCACTTATGCCAACTTTTTTTTTCAAACCTCAATGCATGCTAAAAGTCATCGGCAGGGATGGCCTGCAAAGCGCCTGGCGATTCACGTTGAATCTCTTCAATCGACTCGAAATGGTGTCTCTGGAGTGGTCTTTTGAGTTTTGGGAATAGCCAGAAGTTGTACGGTGTGAATACAGTGGTTGTGGAACGATATGGGTTTGGCGAAAAAGTCACGAAGAATCAATGCAGCGTGAGCTGGCACATTCAGTGTTTTCAGTACCAATAGATATTTGACGTGTTTGAGTCCCAAAATGGAATTGACCGTTTCTTTTGAAATTCCAACTTCATCAGCAAGGTCTCTAATTGTAAATCGACGGTTTGCAAGCACCAAATCTTTAATTTCTGGGACATGAGCTTCGTCAGTTGAGGTTGATTATCGAACAAAGAGCTCTTCGTCTTCAACGCGTTCTCTACCTTCTTTGAACTGTTTATACCACTTCTAAACATTTCTTTCTGATATAGGAATGCTCACCGAATGCCTTTTGCAACATTCTATACTTTTTCACAAACAAAATTGAATGCAAGTTCTTTGCTCAATTAATTCAGACATTTCAAAATTCGCCGGAATCAATTTTAGCAACTCACAAAGCTAAGCGTAACTCAAACACTAATGAATATTTTCACGTCAAATTTCAACCAGATTTCAAAGACAGTGCCAGCAACCTAACAAAGAAAAAAAAAATGAAATTCCATAACCCCAGGTATTTTAAATTGAAAATTGATCTTACTTTTTGGACACAGTGGTATATTTATGTTTAATTACATAATCGGTTTTTATAAGCAATTCTTTCAATAGTGATTATGAAAGATTACATATGTTACGTATGCAGATAAATAGGTTCAATCTTTTTTAAAAAAAAATTTTAGAAATTTTTTGAGCATAAAAATATGTGTATGTAAAAATGTCGATTTTGTTCGTTAATTAGAAATGAAGCTTTTTATTGTTTTAGAAGAAAAATGTTTTATAAAAAAAATTTAGTAAAGTAAAATTATTGATGGGGCCTGATGGCCGAGAGACTAGCGCTCTGGCGCTAAGTTCCATGAATGCTTATAGTGGTACGGAATCTACTTTAAACCGTAGGTCCATTCTAATCTGGGCGTTTAGGCGTAGAGCGTTTGGAGTAGGGCTGATAAAACAAAGTAAAAGGGCAGTAAAAACAAAACATCTCCTGTCTAGAAATCTGCCAGTAAAGAGACGGTCTTAGCTCGCCATGGGGCTGTTGCGCTGTTACAGTTTAATGTGGATTCTGAACCACTCACAAACATCTATGCCACCGCCGCGATTCGAACCTGAAGTCTGTAGTACAAAAGACCTGAGCGCCAGCCAATTGGACCATCAGGCCCAATGAAGAAGAAGAAAATTATTGATATAATTTTTCACGAAAAAAAAAAGATCGCTTCTATATCATTTTTCACTAAATGATATTTCAAATATAAAAAAAATACAACAGATATTATACAGAACTACTATAATTCTAAATAATTTATTTAATTTTTTATAAGGAAGAAGGAAAAGGCCAATTTAATTTGAAATATTGTGTACTGTAAAAGGTTTAATAAATCCTTTATTATCTTCGATGAACATAATACAAGAACCATGCTAGACTGTCCAATTTATTTTGAAATAAATTATATTACGTTACTCGATGAAGAATCTCATTATATTATGCAATTTTCTTTCTGTTTATTTATTGGAATTTATTTTTGTTATTTTTAGTAATAATGAACCTATTTATCTACATACAATAAGAAATTCTTTTGAGTAAAAACTCTGAAAAAAATAAAGGATTTTTTCATGTGACTACGCATAGTGGCTTGAAATATGCCATTAACCCAAATCTGCATTTATTTTTCAAAAATATAGAGCTGCATTACTTATATACATATCACGGAATGATTTTAACTAACCATTCAATTCAAATTATAAGTATTACCTATAGTGACCCTATTCAAGTCTTTCAGAAAATTATCCACTATAAATAATTGCATTGAATTTTAAAGTAAAAAAAATAATAGTATTGCTTATTGTTGAATAATGCCCAATCATCCACATTCATGGGTTCAAGGGATAACAACTAAATGTACTATAGCAGACAGTCAACTCAGATTGTACCATAGAAACGGTTATTATCAACAATAAACAATACTGTATAGTTATTCTTTCACTAAAAATTCAGTGCATTTATTGTGGAGAATTCTTTTAAAGACTAAAGTGTTTTAAAGACTTAAATAGAGCAAATATAAATATGCAATATATATATTTATAATCATTGGAAGAAATCTTAAAGGACACGACACTATAACGACATAAACCCATATTTATTAAAATTTTGAGGTAGGGCCTCCTTTGAAATAAAATGATCACAGCTGCAACCCTTCTGGGCATGCTTTCCACTAAATTAGACAT
This sequence comes from Caerostris extrusa, assembly GCA_021605095.1. NCBI lineage: Eukaryota > Metazoa > Arthropoda > Arachnida > Araneae > Araneidae > Caerostris > Caerostris extrusa. The sequence continues at coordinate 126,580 of BPLR01010983.1, forward strand.
AGTGGCAAGAGGAATTTCCTTCCAAATGTTTAACAGGAAGTTCCATATTTCAGGCTTGCTTTTGGGGATGGGGTGCAGGCCCTCATCCGACGGTCCAATTCTTCACAGAGATGTTCAATTGGGTTAAGATCAACTCCATGCGTTTAACGTTGTGTTATTACCAATCAAGAGTTTCGCAATATGGCATGTTGCGTTGTCGTCTTGATACCAAATCATCCATACCGTACGTTAAAGGTAGGAAGGACATGATTGTCGAAATGTTTACAGTATCTATGGGCATTCATCGCACCATCAACCTTCACCAGTGAGATAGCCCCATACCATGAGAAACAGGCCCATACACGTGCAACACAACACGTGCTACAGTTGATTTTGAGAAGTTACGGAGACGGGATATCTCCCTAATTGACACCTTGGCAAGATGCAATCTAACCAACACACCTTTCTCGAACTCAGTGACACTCTTTCCGTGGCGGCATCTTGACAAAAATGGATAGTCGACTCCACAAGTATTTATAGGATATGGCTGACACGTGATACCTATTATTGCGCATATTGTCAGCTGTATTGTCGACTTTTCTACTTTTCGAGGGGTATATAGATACATTGTAAGGAATAGTAATAGTTCTATACTATCGAAAAATGCAGACTTAGACAAATGACATATTTAATGCACTGTACTGTCACGAGAAAGAATAATTTATTATTTCGAATATATTATTCCGAATAACATATGAATGTATATTCGGTATGAAAGAATTTCGTATATAGATGAATACATTCATTATTACTAAAAATAACAAAAATAAAATGCAATAAATAAGTTTTAAATGTTTAAGATTAACATCCAAACTTCCAGATAGGATTTTGATCAGAAGATAATAACTAATTGTACTACAGAGACAGTCAACACAGATTGTACCATAGAAGAAACAAATATTATCAACAATAAACAATGCATCTATGTAGTTATTCTTTCACTGAAAATTCAGTGTTTTTCATTTATAGTGGAGAATTCTCTTAAAGACTTAAATAGGACAAATATAACTAATATTTATATTTTGAGGTTAAGTTGAATGATTGAATCGTTAAAGTAATTCCATGACAGGTATATTGTAAATAATAGTGATAGGTCTATACTCTTGTAAAAAATAAATGCAGACTTGGTTTAAGGACATATTTCCTGTCCCAAGAAAGAAACATTCATTATTTCAGAGTGTTTCATCAAAATGTATGTTTTCGTTTATAGATAAATACATTCATTATTATTAAAAATAACAAAAATAAAAATGCAATAAATAAGTTTTAACTGTTTAAGATTAACGTCCAAACTTCTACATAGGATTGTGATCAGGAGATAACAACTAATTATACTATAGCAGATAGTCAACACAGATTGTACAACAGAAACAAGCATTATCAACAATAAACAATACTTCTAAATAATTATTCTTTCTCTGAAAATTCAGCACATTCATTTATAGTGGAGAATTTCCTCAAAGACTTAAATAGGATACATATAACTAATATTTATATTTTGAGGTTAAGTTGAATGATTGAATCGTTAAAATAATTCCATGATAGGTTTATGAAGGATAGGTTATAGGTAAGTAATAATAATCGCCTATAATTCTATAGTCTATAATACTAAAATAAACGAAGGCTAGGTTTACTTTAATTCAGGTTAGATATTCCGTTGCATACTTCATGTTATTAAAGTTGCAGAATCGGTCATTATTTCAGAGTGTTTTATCATAGATAAATAGATTTATTATTACTAAAAATAATAATAATTTTTTTTTCCATTTCCAATGGCAAGACAATACAAGAAAAGGAAAGTACAGAATAAAAAGAAAAAGAAACTGTACTCAAAAAAGTTCAACAAAGTTGACCGAAGTCGTTACCTTAAAAGTTCTCTGGCTTGCCAGTATCTCGCCTCTCGGATTCGCCATGAAGTGACAAGCAGCGATGGAGATGAGCTCGATTAGTTCTGCCAAATCACAAAGAGGGCAGTTTGATGGATTGAAAATCCCAATGCGATGTAGATTTTCATTAGATCAGCTCTTTTTAAGTTACCAGCTTTCCATTGCAATATACGCAGCCCAATGGGCGATAGCGCCGAAAACTGTAGGCCCTTTAGCAGTAAAGAACGTTGCCCAGCGTGCCCGACTACTAGGTAGGTCTACATTGCACCCCAAATATAAAAATAGAATGCAATAAATAAGTTTTAAAAAATGCATTTATTTCATTATACAATTAAAATGTATTTATCATAGTTCACATAAGATTTAAACGTACTTATAGAATAATATGACAGATAGCCCAACTCATTATAAAGTGACAAAAAAAAAATCACTTAACTACTATTCGAGAAGTAACAGATTCAAATTCACTAACTACATGAGTTGCAGTCACTTCTTTCAGGAACGAGGAGGCTCGATGGGGATTGTGTCAATGTTTCACGCTGATAGTCAGTCAGCGATAATGGGAGTTTTCTGCTATTTTCCATGTGAGGTAATATAAATTCGAGATAATTAGTCTGAAATTGAATTTTAAAGTGGAAGTATTATTATTCCAGTATTAATATTGTTATCATTAATAGATTGTTTATTGTTGATTAACGTCCAAACGTTCATATACAATTGTGATCAGGGGATAACAACTAATTCTCTGGGAAGTATTTATATCCCCCCCCACCAGTATTTATACCACCCCTCTACTCGTCGGTGGACTGTTTGTGGGATAAATAAGTGAAACATAAAGCCCCTGTGTGTAGAAATAAATACAGAACTTAATGAACTAACCTGAAGACAACTATCAACATTAAGCCATGAAGGTTCTCTTTTGAATTTCGATTAAGCAAATTAAAATCTAAAAGCTTTCTTTAGATATACTCAAAAATAAGAAAAAAAGCCTTTGATTTATCTTAAATTATAACTCCAATATTACTCTGGCGGTGGCGTGGATGTTTGTTAGATGTTCGGAATCCACGTTGAATTGTAGGTCCCTGTCTAATTAGCCTAAAGTGTGCACAAAATGACCGTAGAGCGACAAATCAAACCAAAACTAACCAATAATATTCATGTAGGTCCCGGTCTAATTAACCCAAAATGTGCACAAAATGATAGTAAAGTGACAAATCAAACCAATAATGGCTATGTAGACCCCGGTCTAATTAGCCTAAAATGTGAACAAAATGACCGTAGAGCGACAAATCAAAACAAACCAAACTAATAATGCTTATGTAGGCCCCGGTCTAATTAGCCTAAAATGTGCACAAAATGACCGTAGAGCGACAAACCAAACTAATAATGCTTATGTAGGCCCCAGTCTAATTAACCTAAAATATGCTCCTGATAGTAGAGTGACAAACTAATCCAAATCAATAATTTTGTATGCCCGGATCTAATTAGCCTAAAATGTACACACATAATGACAGTAGAGCGACAAATCAAACCAAACCTAACCAATAATTCTAATTAGGCCCCGGTCTAATTAGGAATTATTAGCTTATTAGCCTAAGGTGGAGTGCTACAGTAGAATGCAGTATTAGACTACAGTAGAGCGACAAATCAAGTTAAACCCTTCCTTTATGCTTATATAGGCCCCGGTTTAATTAGCCTAAAATGTGCACAAAATGATCGTAGAGCGACAAACCAAACCAATAATGCTTATAGATATAATAAAAAATTTGAACCATATATACAATCTCAAAAGAAACTGCACCCCTAAAAGTCACGCCAAACAACTGGATTACAAAGCACTAAAAAATAAAGGGTGTTTTACGTTCCCTTTTCCTAATGCTCAATAAAACCAAACTCGGGATACAATATCACACCAAAAGCTGTAAATTAATCTTCTTAGCATTGAAGCTCGCATCCCACGCAAAATCAACACTTCGAAGGAGCCATCAATGTCTTAAAAAAACGTGTTCTGGATTCATAAACTAGGTTCTGCTCGAGTGATATGGTTCTGCACAAGGTAAAACCGTTCGATCAATTTGCTTGGATGCTATTAGGTTTATAAATTTGACCTTCTCAATGCCATCTAAGGGAAGGCGGGTTTCAAGTAAGTCTAAGTTATGAAGACCAACAAACGAAATCCCTTCAAATTATTGTCTTTATCGCCTACACTGTTTCCGATTCCACTTGACGTATGGCTCTCGCTCGACATTTTGTATGTAAATTAGTTGTTCCGTGATGTGTTTACGCGGTGCTTATCTCTTTCTTGGCTGGTGTTTGTTATTGTTGTACAACGCGCATCGGATTTAAGGCGGAAGATGTTTAGCTTAGTTTAGGATTTATCTTGTTTAAAAGTATTTCCTTTATGTGTGGAAATTTTCTCTTCCGTTCTAATTCTAGCAAGCAATCGTACTGAATCGTTTTTAATGGCAGCGAAATGGTGATTAATTATCATTTTGATTCATTAATCATTCATGATTAATTCAAAATATCTCTTAAAAACTATGCATTTATTAAGTTTTACAATTAAAAAACAATGACTTAAAATGAAACAAAAATTTTAATGAAATAATAAACAATAACTTTAATATTTTTAAAAGTTATTATTCATTAGTGAAAGAATTAAATTTAGTTTTAAAATTAATTCTTAAAAATTAATATTAAATTAAAATAATAAAATTAAAATTAATATTAATATTTTATTTTATTACAAATTGTATTAAAAAAATATAAAATTGTTCATAAATATATATATTAAGTAACGTTAAAAATTTTAATAATATTTTTTTAAATTAAATTTAGTAAATTAATGGCTTTCAAAAAATTTAAAATCATTGTTTATTAGTAAACTAATTAAATTTAGTTTAAAAAAAAGTACTTAAAAATTAATACTGAAATAAAATAACAAAATTAATAAGGAAATTAAAATTAAAATTAATACTTTATTTAAATACAAATTATATTAAAAATATATAAAATTATATATAAAAATAAATATCTTAAATAATATTAAAAATGTTAATAATATTTTTTTAATTAAATTTAATAAATTAATGATTTTAAAAAAATTTTAGTGCTCGTTGTTGTTCCTCATGGAAGGAGGGAAGAGGATTGCACTTTCTGCTGTGATACCTGCTGGAGTACCCGTAGGTAGAAGTCTGACTTCTGTTCCGTGTTGCTGAAGAAGGAGGGCAGTTCCTTCCAGAAGGACTTTTAGAGGAAAGTACCCCACATTAGCATTTCGCATAGACGAAAAGCCGGAAAATTCCCACCAGGAAGTCCGACCAACGAGACGAAATGCTAAATATCACACAAAGCCATCGAGTCTCCTCGATTTTTTTGGAAACAGTGTCTACAACAAAGCCGCCAGTGGAATGAACCTCCGCCCTAATGCTCACCAGCAACACCCGTTGCCACTAAGTCACGAGTGAGGCTGGTTTATAATGGTTATTAGGAAAATAACTTTCAGAAATAAAAAGTTTTGTATCTTAGTTTTTGCAACGACTGATAAAAATTTTTTTGTAATTTAAGTTTATATTTTTTAATCCCGTATGAAAACATTAATGTATGTAATTTTTGCTATTTTATGGTGGATTGGTTTATATTAAAGACAGCAAGACAAAATTCCTTATAAATGTGTTGATTTAAGAAAAGGCTGAATCTCGAAATAATAATAATTTTTCTTCTTTGTTTTCATCCAATAATATATGTAATTTTTTGCTACTGAAGAAAATATATATATATATATGAGAAAAAAATATATAATCCCTTTCTTTCGTAAGTTTAAGCTTCCTGCGTTCCTTTTATTTTATAAACTAGTTGCAATTTTAATGCATTTTACTTTGGGGTATATTATTTCAGAATATAACGGAAATGAAATATTAATGCAATTTTAGTACAAAATGAAATGTAGAATGCAGAATGAAATGAAATTTTTAATGCATTTTGGTTGAGATTATATATTTTCAATCAGGAAATATAAGTTTATAAATAGTATTTATGGAGAAATAATACTAAAATATAAGAACATTAATTTAAGAACACCCGTAATTTAACAAATATGTATTGAATAAAAATAATAATTATTCAAAAAAATCTCACTTATACATAAACTTACATAAATTTAATGAGCAGAATGACATAGGTTTCAATCCTAGTTGGCGAATTCGGACAGTTACTTCTGTTATTGCTATTACTGTTTTCAAAAGCGAGGAGACTCGAGGGCTATTGTGATAATGTGTTCAAAGTTTCTAATACTGATATTGAGGATGCATAATAGGAGTTGTCTGGATTTTCTTTCGTATGACCCGCACAAATGGAAGACATTTATCTCTAGAAGTCCGTAAGGTAATCATCATCTCCATCGTAATCATCTCTCCTCAATAAATTGATAATTTGAATTCCTTCCAATACGGAAAAATCATTTTTTAAATATGAATCCGAATATTTCACTTAAAATATGAAATTGTTTTAAAATTTAAAAAAATTTCAATTATTGCTATCAATTGCACAAAGATAATAAAAAAGAAAAAAAGAAATAAAGTACCAAAAATTCTAAAACGCTAATAAATTATTTTAAATAATATGAAAACGACGTTGTTCTTATTCATTAATGCCTTTTCTAGGGTATTTATTAAAAAAAAAAAAGCTCTAACACAGCTGTAACTTTCTCTCAAGGGTTTCCACTTTATAATTAAGGAAAAGACATTTGCCATCTTCCCTCAATGAGCTGTGAAAAATAATTAATCTCTGAAATATATATTTATTCATGTATATTTTTTTATGTTTTGATATTTTTATAATAAATATTTTTATTATAGAAAATAAGGAAATATTGTTTGTATTATGCTTTCAATAATAAATATTTTTTGTTATTTTTTTTATATAAATAAATATTTATTTCTAAGGTAAACAGCACGTCTTGTCCTCTCTCTTAATACATTAGCACACTACATTTTGTAAACAAAATTTTTTTGCCCTAACATCAAAAACCAAAGTGAAGATTTGGTTTTTGATGAAAAATTTGATCAAAAACCAAAAAAGTTTTTGATTTCAAAAACCAAATAACTGATCAGTCGAAACCAAAATAAAAATATCGAATAATTTTTAAGTATTAAATGTAGTTATGCTTAATTATTTAAAAGTAATGTATGCCCTGGGGCCTTGATGGCCGAGCGATTAGCTCTCTGGCGCTCCGTGCCAAAAGTTTCTGGTTCGTGTCCCGGCTTTGCCATAGATGTTTGTAGTGGTTCGAAATCCACTTTAAACAGTAGGCCCCAATCTAATATGGCTGTTGGGAATAGAGTTAACAACACTACCTCGTAAAAGAAATCATCTCCTGTCTCGAAATCTGCCAGTAGGCAAACGACCTTGGCCTACCATGGGGTGTTGCACCATTGATGATGATGATGATGAATGTCTGCTCTTTACAAGAGTACCTCAGTTATTGCAGAATCTCCTCAACAAACGTTGGCCGCTATATTACTAACTGCCTACAAATATATTTAGATGCACCTCCAATGAAATGGATTCAGGAATTCTGATAACTCTTCGCAATGAGTTTCAGGCTCGAGTCCCGGCTGTAGCATGGATGTTTGTAGGGGTTCGGAATCCCCTTTAAGTCTGTAGGTCCCGGTCTCCTATACTGTAGAGCATCATCAGACTTCTCACCTATATCCTACCCAAACTGTATGGAGCAGCTCAGCTCTGGGCACAGTGATGTGGTGTGGTGTGGTGTGGTGTAGTAGTAATAGTCATATTAGACTATTATCTACTGTTTAAAGTAGCAAAAAGCATTCGAATCACTACAAACATCCATGGCACAGCAAGGACTCGGTTCTGAAACCTGTGCCACTTTGAGCAAATTTAATTATTAAACGTAGATACTACTTATTTAAAAATAGTTGCGTCCTTTAAAAGAATATCTCAGATGTACTGGAATGCTTTCGGCATACGGTGGGTACTACATTTTGATTGTCTCCAGGTCCATCTTCATCAGCCTTGATTCGCCGGTTCTCTGGAATGTTGGTAGTTACGACAGTTAATGTCCAATAAGTGTCAAGTGCTAATATCCTCTAAATGAGGTGTCTAGAAATAAAGGATAGCATGCAGTCTAATGGTCTAACGACAAACAGAGTGTCATTTACTGTAAGTATCATCTCTTACACAGTGGAATATAATTAAAAGAAAAATTATTTACAAACCATGCAAATACTTTAATATATACATATTCTCCAACTAAAAGTAATTAAGTAAACAAGTAGAACATAATTTTTAATCCAAAAGAATACTGTATTATTTTTGCATTAAAAATAGGACTGTATAAACCTTACTGAAAGACTTAAAATAAAAATCTTGTCAAACCCAAAAATGCTTCATTCAATTCCTTCTATTAGCTTACACTCTCCCTATATATATCTTGTTCAAATTTTCAGTCGTTCATAAAATACTTTTTATTCATCCATTCAAGTTCAAATACATGGTTTTTTTTAACTTGTAGTGAATGGCACTGGATGTTAATACAGTTTTTTCAAATATTAATTCATTCATTGAATTTAATTAATTCATTTTAGTTTTTTTAGATTTAAGTTGCATGTATCTACCAATAGAGGGTGCCAGATAAATTTAAAAAAAATGAATGAAAATTATTTATAAAAGACTTTCTACAATAGAGTGAAAAAAAGCAGGAATTGACTTTAAAATTTTTTTTTTATATATTACTTGTTTTTGGTGGTCACACTAATAGCCTTTTATGAAGGTTTAATCTAAATGGATTGATATTCTATTTTTTAAATATTAAGAAAGGATAGAATTATTTTCCAATGGAATATATTAATCAATAAAACCAATTAAACGATCTAATAAGTGTTTAAACAAATCTAATTTTTAAATTATAAACTAATGGAAGCATGCTTTTTTCTTTCTTGGATAATATAGAATATTCTACAAATTTATGATTTATTATCATAATGAATATTCAATATTATGTACGAAGGATATTAAGTGCTTGAATACAGAAAATAAAAATAAATAAAAGTTAACAAAAATATAAAATTTGATGTTCATCAAATTGATGTAACTTTGTGAATTTGAATGAATATTTTAAAAATATACATTTCAATGTTAGGAGCAATTTGGCACCAGGCTTGTGAACTGAGAGAGCTTGATTCAAAAATCGGTAAAAGAAGTCGAAATGAAAATTCCTGTGTATATGCAAGAAACGTCAATTCAAAATCTATCAGCTAATTCAAATCGGGTAGGCCCAACTCATGGCAACGCGCAGCTGGTGAGTATTAGAACTGAGGTTCAATCCACTGGCTGCTTTGTTGTAGACACTGCTTCAAAAAAACAAGGAGACTTGATGGCGTTTGTGATGTTCAAAATCTTGCTTTGGTAGTCAGACTACCTGGTGGGAGTTTTCCGGGTTTTAACCCATATGATACGCAAATGTGCGGTAGTTCCTCCTAAAAGTCCTAACGGAAAGCACTGCCCTTATTCTTCAGCTCCACATTGACAAGTCAGATTTCTACCTACGGTTGCTCCATCACAACAGAAGCTGCCCACCCCCGTTTCCCCCGTTTCCCTTGGTACCCCACGGGTTCTTGGAGTTGGTCTGGATGTTGCTGTCTACCAAGTGGGATAATTAAAAAAATCGATTAGCCTGAAAATACCTCCATTGAGCTCAAAGAAAGGGTATAAACATCCAAATATTATTCATAGAGTTCGTTCCCAAATGAGGTGACACAATGTAGGTGCAATAGAGAAGGTTAATTTTAATGCATCCTGGTCAACGCTGAATCTGTTACGTTTCAATTATTAATGACCTCAAGTCACTGTGCCTCACACTTGAAAACAACAGCAATATATTTATTTAATAAACTTAATTACATTCTGAATAAAGAAACAAAAAAGGCGAGAAAGGCTAATAAATCAGTGAAGTATTTGCTCAGGTGAAAACTCAATCAATCAGTTTAGTAAGTCAACATGTTAAATCTTAGAGATAATTACAAAAGCAGCTGATTAAACATCATTTCGGTTGAATTATATTCAGGCCTTTACATTTATTCATGCAAGAGAGGGGAAATTAATTACATATTTAAGTGTTTGTTTTTACTTAAGGCTTAGATGTTTTGGAATCTGTATGCTTAACATTAATTAATTATGAATGGATATTCCTCTCATTTATTTTAATGGCAATCAATTATTAAAATAAACATAAAGCTTTTATCTGTCTATTAATTTTGTGTTATTTGTTATTAAGGAATATTTTTGACCATATAATTGCTTTAATTTTATTAATATTTTTATTTTTAAATTTGCTTATTGTGATAAAATGTGTTGTAACTTTAAATGTTTTATTAAATTTTGCATTATTTATTAACAAGAAATTAGTAGTATTCACTAACATAATGTTGTTTTTCACACAAATATAATTTATGATGGCAATATTACAACAATAATACTAAATATCTGTAATAAATTTAAAATAAGCATATAAAATATTATCACGAAAGTGAGTTATAGATGTGTAAATAATTTCTCATTTATAACTGATTAATTGGGTTTTTTTTTGTTTAAATTGTTTAATCTCTCTGGTTTATTATGTAAAATCCTTTTGTTCCTAAATGTACACTATGAAGCTAAAAATATCGCTAATATGGCGATCTTGGCAAGATCTCGTTATCATACTTCTAATGAAATTACAAGGCAGGACTAGCTATACTAGTAAGACTATTGTAATATTTAGAAAGAAAGATATTTTGTTAAATGTGCAGTGAAAAACATTTTTGTAAATATTTAAAATTTAGAAAGAAAAATAGTATACACTTCCATTTTAATATTTAGCAAAAAAAAAAATATGTTTATAAAATACCACTGAAATATTTTTAAAAATATATTTATAAATTACTATTGTAATACTTTAAAAATATGTTTATAAATTGCCACTGAAATACGTAAGCAAATATGTTTATAAATAACCGCTGTAAAATTTTTTTAAATATCTTTGTAAACATCTGTTATAATTCTTAAAAAAATTTTTAATAAACATTATAATAGATAATAATAACTTTACAATTTAACAACTTTAGTTTTAATAAATTTTAATATTAAATATAACTTTAATAATATTCATTATAATGGACACCAATTTAAAAGCGTTAAAATTTGATAAGTCACAGTGCTTTACATCAGACAATAAATCATCAACAAGATTTCTTACAATACTTTTCTGACAATTTTATCCCTTCTTTTTTCCCATACCAAAATTTAATCCATTATATATAACTTTAATAATTAATAAATAATTATTAAATTAAAATATTATATTTGTTAAAGTATTATAATTATTAAAGCAAGATTTTAATATTAAATATAATTTTAATGATGTTCATTATAATGGACAACAATTTAGAAATGTTAAAATTTGATAAGCCACAATGCTTTACATCAGATAATAAATCATCAACAGGATTTGTAACAAGACTTTTCTGACAATTTTATCCTTTTTTCTTTTCAAAATCAAAATTTAATCCAAATATTTTTTTCAATATCTGTTAGAAAAGAAAATAGCCACACTCAAAAAACACGAATTTAATCTGAAGAATCCAGTTAGCGTTCACTTTCTGTTGAGCTCCTATTTTTCGAAGAAAGTGTGAAAAAGTAGAGAACGAAGGACGCTATGCTCGGAATGGTCCTTCGAAGGGCGATCGATCGTAGACAACTTTTATTTGATTTCCGCATCTGAGATGGCTCCCTTCCAAATAGGACACAGAGGAAGTCGTCAAAACACACTCTCTGGTGTGTGTCTTCACACTACTGTCCCCTTACGGAAGGGACACACAGACTTTGTTAATGCTGTGGGACATATGTACTCATCGCAATTTGGCCACAACACAAAGAGGAAAATCTTCAGAAACTAGTATAAAATTATATATAGTATATTTATTATATATATATATATGTTGTATATTTTTCTTTTTGCTCACATGACTTTTATTTATCGATATTTTGAATATTCATGATCGATATTTTGGATATTCATGACTATAAACGTCTGTTCACATAAATGTGAATCAACATATATGTGTAATGTGTTTATCCAACTGGGTATTTTAACAAAATATACAGTATTGTGAAGGCTGTGGGACATATGTACTCATTGTAATTTGGCCACGAACTTACTTCATAGTACAAAGAGAAAAAACTAGCATACGTATAGTATATTTATTTTATATACATGTATATAGAATATTGATTTTTGAATGTTTTTTTTGCTCAAATGGCTTTCATTCATCGATATTTTGGATATTCATGACTATAAACATCAGTTCACATATATGTGTTTATCCAACTTGGCATTTTACAGTATTTTACGCATATGTATTTCTTAGCGCAATTTTAAAATAGGTCTTTTTCTGATTATAAATATCTTTGAGGAAAAATACTGAAATTGCGATCATGTGCAGTGTGTTAACTCATATGTCCGATCTCTTAGTCTGATAAAATAAAAAAATATGTCGTTTCTTTATGTGTAAATAATGAAATATAATAAAAAAGTAAATAAAAAAATCTGTTATGTAATATTCCACACATAAATAATTGCAATTGTATAAACATACTTTCTGGTGTATGTCTTCACACTGTCCCCTTACGGAAGGGATACACAGACTTGTGAAAGCAGCGGGACATATGTGCTCATCGTAAATTGGACTGAACAGACTTCACAATACAAAGAGAAACCTTCAAAAACTAGAATATGCATATTTTTATATGGTACACTCGTATTTATTATATATATAGTATAATTATTTTTGAAGGTTTTTCCTTTCGTTGAAATGGCTTTTATTTATCGATATTTTGGATATTTGGACTCCACTTAAAAACAGAATATACCCTATTGTATATTCTGGCTTCAAGTGGAGTGTGGTATTAAGTGGTATTTAAGTGGTATTAAGTGGAATTCTTTATATACACTCCACTGCAATGCTTCCACCTGCCTTTTTGTGATTGATTATTTCACGTTGACGTCGAAAGTAGATGGTGGTCACATTAATGTGACTGGACTGTATATATATATATATACATATTAGTTCAATTTTAAATTGGGACATTTACATTTTATAATAAATATCGTTGAGGTGAAAATACGGTAATTGGAATCCTGTACAGTATGTTAACTCATAGTATCCGATCTTTTAGACCGACAAAATAGAAAAAAATATTTTAATTCTTTATGAATAAATAGCGAAATATGATAAAAAAAGCGAATAAAGAAATAGATATGCAATATACTGTCAATTTAATACGTGTTTTAATATTTGGTATAGTTTTGTAGTTGTCAAGTATAAAGATGATGAGTCAAATGATTTTCTGAGTGCAATGAGTTTTTGTTTTTTTTTGGATATCCCTGCCTGTAAACATCTATTCATATATATGTGCTAATCCATTGGTTATTAACACACTAATACTCGAATACGAAACTTAGACGCGTTAGGGACAAAACATACAATTTGTTTATATAATAAAATAGAAAATATTGAATAATTTTCCCCTTATGCTTAAATATCTTTTTATTTATTTATTTTTTACTTAAGAGGAGAGTCCCTATTTTAACCTGTAAAATCTTATCCCCTACTTTAACCTTAAATAAGATGGACTTAAAATGAAGTGAGCATTGGCTTATTATAACTTCCTTACGGCGTTATAGCTCGACGAGACATAACAAGTTTTATGACTAAATTTATCAAATTTCAAATTTAAATATTATATTAAATTATAGAAATGGGAGATTTAAGAATTTTTATCAACATCTCTGCTGTCAAAATATTGACATCAATTTAGTGTTTGAATCTAAACAAATTAATAATTTTTCTTGTAGTAATTAAATAGAAAATAATAAAAATTACTGGAATCTCTCGCTTTTTGTTTATTTTATAATTTTTCTTTTCATCAAGCATCGTGGGAAAAATTGAAGACATTCACTTAACTTCTATATACGAAGAACAGTAATCAAGGGGCCTGGTGGCCGAGTGGCTAGCGCTCTGGCTCTCGGTACCACAGGTATCGGGTTCGAATCCCGGCGGTGCCCATGGATGCTTGTAGTGGTTCGGAATCCACTTTAAGCCGTAGGTCCCGGTCTCCTATGTGTGTAAGAGCGTCTCGAGCCAAAGTCAGACTTCTACCTACGAGTGCTCCATCACAACAGAAGCTGTTTCCTTCCCCTTCAATCATGAGTACGTATGGACTCGTGGGCTTAGCCAACCAAGTGGGATATTCTATAAAGTTTTACCGACCTGCCCGAAGGCTTACGGAGAACTGCATGGCCAGAAGCGCGACAGAACCTAGTAGTACTAGCTGGATTCCGCCTTATTCGGCTCCACGGATAGGGTGATGTGTAATAAGTACAACACCCCCACCGCCTTTGGCTGCCCTCGACTGGGCTTGTTTTACCCAAGGCATCGACGTTCACGCTATAGAACGTGTTCGAAAACACCCGCGGAGATGTATGGATCTCTTGGCCGTCTTAAGTGACGTTAACAGGGGCACCACGAGGAGGTGGATCCAAATTCGCCCCCCAACCAAGTGGGATAAGAAACAACAACAGTAATCAAAGTAGACATAATTAGGTAAATAAGAAAACCTACAATACTTATTGGGAATAATTGGGTTACACAATGTTCTCAATACATTTTTATTTGATTCAGTAGATTTAATTTTACCTTAAAAATGTACGATATCTTTTTAAATTTATTCCTGTCTCCATTTTAAGGGTTTCACCTCTAGCCCCACACACAATTTGCAAATCATTTATTTAAGGTGATGAGCAGTCTTCCTTACTATGAAATCAATATTTGAAACATCAATAGTGTTTTATGGATTGAAAGAGAATATTTTCGTATCATTTTCCCGTATGAATAATACAGTAAATCTGCAATTTAATGGGACTTGATACTATAGACGCATCAAAAAAGAAATGAGGTTCTACTTCTTTCTTCCATTTTAAATGAAATCTTTTTTCCAGTTTCAATCCATTTTAACACGTCTAAAATGGTGCCTCGTATAATGAATATTATTAAATTTATATTTATTATTAAATGGGTGTAGTGTTACTTGCGTCCGTAGCATATCTTCAAGTTACATTTACTCCGTGGGTAGTGCTAAATGAGTAACAGCGGCGCAGCCCTTGCTGATGGTATAAAGATTAACTGTCTCTGTATTGTCAGTTGCATTAGAACAACAACAATGACATATTTATTATTAAAATGTATTATAATTGAAATTATTATCCATTATAAAAGTTTATCAAAATTTATTTCTAAATATTACAATAGTTGTTTGCAAAGATATTTTTTTAAATATTATAGTGGTAATTTATAAGCATATTTTTTTAAGTATTACAGTACTATTTTATAAACATATTTTTCTAAATATAAAAATGTAAATATATAATATTTTTACATTTTTAAAATATTATAATAAATATTATTTAAAAATAAATTAAAATATTATTTAAAATATTATAGTAAATATTATAATAAATATTTACAGAGATGTTCTCCTTTCTAAATTTTACATTGGTCATGAACAAATATATCTCTCTTTCTAAATACCACAATGGA
This sequence comes from Caerostris extrusa, assembly GCA_021605095.1. Classification (NCBI taxonomy): domain Eukaryota; kingdom Metazoa; phylum Arthropoda; class Arachnida; order Araneae; family Araneidae; genus Caerostris; species Caerostris extrusa. The sequence continues at coordinate 142,160 of BPLR01010983.1, forward strand.
CATTTATTGATATATTTTTCTTTTCATATGTAACAATATGTATTTAAGTATTAAAATGGAAAATTATCAGATATATTTTTCTTTTCAACTATAAAGATGGACATTTCTAGAGCTCTTTCACTTTCTGAGTATATCGATAGACGTTAATAAAAGTATTTTCTTTTTTACATAGTGCAATAAAACTCTAGTCGGCAAATATATATTTTATGACAAGTTATTATTTACATGTTTTACTGCTTGAAATGACGTCATGTATTATTTTACAAAAATGGGAGCTTTACTTTGGTTTTTAAAAAAAAATATCGGTGTGTTTTCTTGATTTACCTTGTTATACATTTTCATAATTTTGAAATCTTGATACATTTTTCAATGATGGATTTCAGATTAAGTTTCAATATATGCAGCTAGCCCTGAAGAGAGCCCACGCTTGCGTCCTCTGGTGGCATCCGATGTAGTCACTACTTTCAGAAGAGAGGAGACCTGATGGCAATTGTAACAATATATATGAGTATCTCTTATCGACAGTTTGTCTGCCAAGTAGAGTTTTCCGGGCTTTCTTACAAACCGCGTCAAATATAAATCAGTTAACCATTATAAATCCTCCCGGAAAGCAATACACTCCCTTCATCATTTATCGGTGGGTTGCTCATGGCCTACATAAGTGGAATACGAGGCCAACAGAAGTTCAAAAAATTAAGTCTTAAATATATGGAAGCCAGCTCAAGTCCCAGTGGCACCGTACGCAGCTGGAGTACAGGAGGGTGTAGGTTCTAATCTACTGGCGACATTGCTGTAGTCATTTCTTTCATAAGTGAGGAGACTGTGTAAAAGCGTTTTGTATAGATAGTCGAACTGCTTGGTAGGAGTTTTCGGACTTTCTCCCATATGTCATGCAAATACGGTGCAGTTAAAAGTTTTCCTTAAAAGTCCTCCCTCATCACCAATCCTTCTTAAAATGTATTCATTCATCACCAATCTGTATTGCTGTTTCTGGGATGCATAAGAGGTATATGACGGCCACTGATGTTAGACATACAAACAAATAAGTATAGAAGGAGATGAAAACTATGATTTTAGTTACGTATTGACAAAACTGATGCAATAAATCATTCAATATGATAACTAACATTCAAAGAATTTGAGAATTTTGATTCATACAAAATAAAGAAAACAGGTGTAATGTTTGTGCAAAGGATGACAAACAGTGATAAGACGATGTTGATTGTGATCTAAGTTTTGAATTAGTAAGTCAAGAAGCAACAGCAGGATTTCTTTTGCAGAGTAAGATAGAAAATTGACGATGTCATTGATAAATAACTGCGTACATCTTGTCACAGGAATCAGTCAAGAAATTACGTCTAATGTGCCATGTTTTATACACGATCCTCTTTAGACCTGGGAGCTCTACTATTTTACGAAAATTTTTGACAATTTAGTTCACTTGTCATCACAAAAGAACATAAAATTGGAAATTGACTTAGTCTTATTTGTTTTCAAATAACTTTAGCTTTCAATTAATTTATGTGAAGGCTTTTGATTTTTAGATTTTATAAACTACAAAACAGAAAATTACCAATATAAATGGCTTATTTATCCAGGAAAATTTAAATAAGTGTTTGTATCATTATTAAAATGATTATACAGTGACTAAACTGCAGAATAATGGAATGATATAATGGTATATTTTTAAAATTTAATTTAAAGACTTTATGAACAGTATTACTAATCAATTAAATAGAGATAGGAATGTATTTATAATGGAAATCAATTTTAATACATTTTTGTAAACACATATAGTAAATTAAAGAAATTAATTATATCCACTAATATCTAATATATATCTATTTTTTTAGCTTAAATCATTAATAAAAGATTCACTTAAATCACCCACCAAATTGATTCACCCAACCAAAAAAATGTGAAATTGTTCCATTAGATTATCTTTACAGTAATTAAGATAAAAAATAAAATAAATAATTCAGGAAAAAGAAACGGTGCGTGACAAAAATTTCTTACTAAAAGTGAAGATATTTCTTGATAAAAAGTGAAAGAAAAGGGATCGTGAACACCGTTAAGAAAGATAAAAAGAAAATTGCTGTGATGGTTAAAGAAAGTTCACCAGTAGTTTCTTAGTATGTACAATTCACCATAGCAAGCAATAATGAGGAAACACACGTATAAGATTACAAATTTCCAAAATTTACAAATATTTAATATAAATTCAATAAATTAATTCACCTATGTATTAACTCAGTACTAGATCTACTATATCTGTGATAAATAAATAAATAAATATATGCATATATATATATATAATATAATATATATATATATATATATATATATATATATATTTATATAATATAATATAATATATAATATATATATATATATATATATTTATATAATATAATATAATATAATATTATATATATATATATATATATATAATATAATATAATATAGACTTAACACAATTATAAAAAGATTCAAAATTGATGTAATTATATAGAATATTTATTATTACAGGTTTATTAAACAAAAGTAAATTTTTAGACATTATTTTCTAAATATTTTATAAGTTTTCTTGGTGATCGTTTTAAATAGTTTAAAAGCATTAAATTTTACAATTAATATATCAGTCCATTAATGTATCAGTTTATTTTTTTTTTCAAATTAAATTTTTGTTTCAGAACAACTTATTTTTTATCAAAATCCCCCCAAAAATGCGTTCTTATTAAATTAATGAAATTTTTATTTACAAATAACGGCCATAAAATAAATGAAAATCATTCAACATAAGCAGTAATCATAAGCAGCATTCATAATATGTGTCCCTTTTTTGTGTTCGCGCCTCAAACCATCAGTTCCGATCATACGTTCCTAAACAAAAAATGTATGTTTTAATAAACATACATTTTTTTTGTTTACCCTCAAAGTTTGCTTCATTACCATGAATTTCCACGTATAGAAGACCCATCATAGTCAAAGAGTACCTTTCTTTTCTTTTTTTTAAAGTTTTTTTCAGCAATCTTCGAAAAATAACAACTTTTTTAAAATATAAACCTGAAATAGGAAACCTCTCCATAAAATTGAATATTTTTTGACAAATAAAATTATAGCAGTGCATTATTATAAAATGAGTTTTGATATATAAGGAATTAACATGCTTAAATGAAACCATATTTTGAATATAATATATAAATTTCTTTTCAATCCTTTCTTACACCTAGTATTCCCAAGACATACACGATTTACATAAAAGTATTTGATGTCATACTATACGTAATATATGAGGAAATCTTTTAATGCTACAATTCTCTTAAGAACAGGGGAAAAGCATTAATTTGTAGCAATAACTTTTCATTTTATTCAGCACTCAAACTAAATACAGTCGGAGTAAAAGCTTTAAGGCCAGTTGACATTTTTGAGAAAATGGTAACATTTAAACTGAAGAATTAAAAAATACCATTTGATTGATAATTATTGAGCTTAAATAAAAAAGTAAAAAAGTAGAAAAATTAATTTGCAAATGTTTTATTATTAGAAAATATTACAGAACACACAGATGAATATTTGAGCCTGAGGTAAAAACTTTAAGGCCAACATAGAAAATAACATATAAGAAAAAATTACAAATTCTTAGAAGGTTGTGTAGGAGCCATTACTTCGAATTACTTCAAATATTCTTGTTTTTCATGGATGAAACGAGTTTTTGACAAAGTGTGGGTTCGGTTTTATACCATTCATCTTCGATAATAGATTTCAGCTCTGTTGTTGATGTAAAAATGTCTCCCCATTTGCATAAACTCTTCTTGCTAAGTCAGCCCAAAGGTTCTCGATTGGGTTTAGGTCAGGTGATCTAGCTGGCTATTTCACAGTTTCAACATTGTTGACTTGGAACCAATTTTTTGTGCAGTTACTCGAATGGATCGGTGCATTGTCTTGCTGATATTTCCAATTTTCTCCAGCAAGACATTCAGCGTTTGGCAAAAGATGATTTGTTAGGACATTTTGGTATCCTTGTGAATTCATTCTACCTGAAAAGAATGCAATTGAGCCCACACCATTGTAAGAAAAACAGCCCCAAGTCATGACAGCCATCTGGTACATCCAAATTCCATTTTTTTTTCGTCAGAAAAATAATTTCTATCCATTGGTTTGTCCCAGGTCATGACTTTCTGGCCAAAGTTCAAACGCTCTATTTTGTGTCTCTGCAGTAACTGAAGCTTAGTCAATTTTGCTGTATAACTGTACCTTCCAGACCTTCTAATTGTGTTATAAATCGTTTTTGACAAACTTTTAAACCTGTCGTCGGAATCAGTTTCCTGGTTGAGTACTTTCCAGTAGATGCAAGTTGGCAAACTTTCTTTCATCACGCGAAGACAAAAAGCTTTAGGTCTTCCCCCAGTATTCTTTTTACCATAATTCTCTTTCAATTTTAAAAAATTGTTGACTACAGTCTTTGATCTTCCTATCTTTACCGCAATAGCACGACTACTCATTCCTGTTGAAGACAAAGCTTCGATCTGTCCTCTTTCACGATCAGTTAACTTCTTACCCTTCGCCATTTTCACAAAGATCACCAATACTTCGAAGAAACGTATGACAAATATGAAAATTGCAGCGTTGCCACAAACTAGTAGTTGCAATGGTAATTACACGATTATACTATATATTTATTTTTAAAAAATGACTGGTGGCCTTAAAGTTTTTACTCAGGCAGAAATACTAACTTTGTAAATAACCACATGTTTCTCATAATTATGTATTTACAAATTATGTTTACAGCATTTATTTCTTATCAATTAACTTTAATAATTAATATTATTTGAATCCCTTTTATTTCATTTTACATTTTCTTAAAAATTTTTACTGGCCTTAAAGTTTTTACTCAAGCTGTATATACAATTTTTAATATATTTTTGAATAAGAGTTATTTATTCTCACAAAATTTATTCTTATTTCTCTCAAGTGTGGATCAATAGTTTAGCTAAAAAAAAATTCTTGATCGAATGTCTGATGTTCGCGCCTTTTGTAGCATGTTCATTTTATAAATCTTTTTAAATAATGGATTTAATCATAAGAATCAACACATCGAGTTATTGAATTGGAAAACTACAAATTATCGATAACGCACTATTTCACTTTAATTTCTTTTTTTAAAAAGTATAAACAAATCTTGTACATTTTTATTTCATAGTCAATTTATTTCAGCAAACTTAATCTCCAAAATGGAAAGCAAATAATTCTATAAATTATTCATCCAGCGTTTTCAATCGATTAATTGATTTCATCTTTTTTTTTTTTTTTTTGTCGCATTATGTTTAATATAATAAGTGCTTTTATGGTAACTTTGTTATAAGTGCTTTGTTAATGTAACTTTTTGTGACCATTAAAAACTTGGGAAGATAGGTCAATAAAGATAGTTAAGCAAACAGCTTTTTTAGAATATTAGAAAACACAAATGCATTTCTTTTTGCTTTAATAGAAATCCATGTAATTCCATCGGCTTCGCCCTATTTTTTAAATATAGGTAATCTGATCGCTAGAAATGTTAAGACTAATTTCATTTTGATTCATCAAACTTATTTTGGACCAGAATATTAATTACTTATTAATCCCACAGTAAATATTACAAACATTACGTATTTCTAAACCAATTCATTTCAAATTTCTTATCTCAGATCTTTACAAAACTTTATTTTTTTGAGCGCTTTATCTATAAAATCGTACGTTTAGATTATAATTATTTAGCAAGAATTATATTATTTATATCATCATCACGATAATATCTTTTCATCAAGAATTATATTATTTTCAGCATCATAAAGAATTTATCTTTTCATCAAGAACTATATTATTTTCATCATCATCGCGATAATATCTTTTTATCAAGAATTATATTATTTCCATCATCATCAAGAATTTATTTTTTCATCAAGAACTATATTATTTTCATCATCATCGCGATATCTTTTTATCAAGAATTATATTATTTTTCATCATCATCGCGATAATACCTTTTTTATCAAGAATTATATTATTTCCATCATCATCAAGAATTTATTTTTCATCAAGAATTATATTATTTTCATCATCATCAAGAATTTATCGTATCATCAAGAATTATATTATTTTATCATCATCGCGATAATATCTTTCATCAAAAATTAATTTTTATCACCATCAAGAATTTATTTTTTTCAACAATTATAATATTTTCATTATAGTGAATTCATCTTTCAAGAATTATATTATTTTCCTCTATTTGTTGGAATGAAATATTTTTATGCAAAAATATATATTTCATGATGTTGTTTTGTTTTTTGCTTTTTTGTTGGTGTTTTCATACGGCAAACACTTTGATTTGAGATCATCCAGTAGTGTGATATATAACAAATTGCCGTTACCCAAGATACATGGCGGGAGACTGCTATTTTACACCAACTTTTCCTACAATAATTTTAAATTGTTAAGTTCAATAAATATATTTTTACATGATATATATTTGTAGTAAAATTTATATATAATGTAAAATAAATATTCATTAGTTTTTAACCAATTTTTTGCTAACCAGTTTATTTCTTTTAAATTAAATAGAACATATTACTACTACTAATACAACTACTATTACTTTGAAATAATATTCTGTAACCCTGTGGCGTTTAGAAGAAATGGTCAGTAGGCCTCGAGAATCTCACTAGAGAGGAAGTACAGCACAACCGGAGCTGTCGCTGCGAAACATTTAGTTTATAATCTTTCATCCCGAGAGGAAATATATTCAACGCAACCCTGCATAATAGTTGGCCTACAGACTCTCACCAGGACAGGAAGTATATTTTGCGCATCTAGCTTGTACCTGAGTATCAGAATTTCGGCTTAGAAGTGGAATTTTCCACGAATCCTATATGTCTTTAAATATGTTAAATATTATATGTGTGTGGTGTTGGTGCGCGTGTAAATAAAGCAATATGTTCTCCAACCTGTGCCTCAAGTATTTCAAACTAACCACACCCAATTACGATCTGGTTGCACAAATTGCACACTACATTGGAAGTTAAATCTTCTTTCTTGTAATAAGCACTGGCAAACTACATCCTATTTCGTTGTCAATTGCATCCATGATAAAGGTTTTGTTGTTCATCCACTATCCAAGGCAAGAATGCCCAACTATGGCGTATACTCTAAAACAGTAGAAATGACACATTTTCCCTCAATCAAATAATATTGTATTACTATTTCTATACGTAAACATACAATGAACTTAACGCTGAATTCTACAAACTAACATTTCTTTAAAATAATCAACGTTAACTTGTCTTATAACAACGTCTTAGCCTAATGAATCTGTTAAACTTATCAATATTACTATATTTTTAAAAAGATTTAAGAATGATACAAGTTTTTATGATGAATCTTAATTAAAAAAAAATTTGAAAATTTATGCATGCACTCTAAAAGTTTGACCGTCATTGATCTTATCCATGTTAAAATTTCTCTATAATTTGAAAATAATGCTTGATAATTTTGTTCAATCCTTCTGGCATTCCTGCTTTCAAGCCTTTTGCATTGCTTTAATGAAAAATCCTACTGTACAAGTCTTATCAAATACTGTTCAACGAAAAATAATATTAATATTAACTATCAATAAACAGTTTATAAAAACCTTTAAAAAATCTCCTATTGGAACAAATTATTTAAACCATTAATATGTGAAGAAAATTCTTTTGATATTTTTAAAGTGATGCAGAAACAATAAAAAAATTATAATAATTTCTTTTTATATTAAATAAATATTATATATTTTATACCAATGGTGAAAATGTTTGTTCTTATTCTTAGTCGATTTTGATTTCTGTATTGTTTATTGATGGGTTTTTAATTCCTTATTTTGAAATTCCGTCCACATTTTAATAAATGTATGTTTACCGCTGTATATCCAGAGTACAACGCTAAGTAGGACAAGATATAACAACACTCAAACTGCAAAGGCGAAACGATTGGAAATGTAGCCCCTTTGACTTAGGAATAAGAAGAAATCAATATTCCGTTTAGCCGCAATGGCTGGTAATCACGCCTCGGCATTTAATGAAAGAGGCTTTGGACGTATTGAGTATGTTAATCTATACTTCCGTATGTTGGCAAAGTTGATCTGAATGGTGTATGGTGCAACAGTCGTTTTCCAATCATCGACCGGATGTGTTTCATGGTTGAAAGATATGAAGAACAGGATGGTCCAGCAGCAATGCAATATGAAGTACAAATTTATATTGTTTAACACTATGCACACGCAGTCTCGTATTGTCTTACTGAAATATGGCTTCAGACAAGGCTTGAAATTAAGGTAAGACAGCAGATTCCAAAATTCCAGTGACTGACTGAGGGAGCGACTGACAGTGACTGACAAACTATTCAGTGTATCGGTGATGCATATTAGGAGCTTTAGGGATAAAAATGTAATCCCACTAACCAGAAAAGTAAATTGAAGGTCTAGTATGGGGATGCATAGTGCATGAGATACGTAACCTCTCTAGCAATGCCAGCTCCATGATACGACGATCTTAGTGTTGTAAGTAGAAAAGCAATTCATCTGAAAAGAACAGTGTTGTGTCATTGCTTTGTTCATAGCTCCATTGCTGATACAAACATATGTGGTCTAGAGTCAAAGGTTATTGCAGTGATAGAGGCATTGCTGAATTTCTTTGTGCTGCAAAAAATGTTTTCTCAATGAGAGCTTTTATAACAGATCCTATTCCTTGGGCTATGCTTCCTGATGATGCAATATGATTCCTCAGTGCAATGCAATTTCAAAAGCAAAGAAATGATTTTTCAATTCCTTCTATTAGCTCACAACTCTCCCTATGTATATCTTGTTCAAATTTTCAATCGTTAATAAAATACTTTTTATTCATCCACTCAAGTTCAAATACATTTTTTTTTTTACTACTAGTAGTGGATGACACTGGATGTAAATACAGCATTTTCAAATATTTATTCATTCATTAAATTTAATTCATTGATTTTATTTTTTTTTTTTACACTTACGTTGCATGTACTTACCAATAGATGGCGCCAGATAAATTTAAAAAATGAATGAAAATTTTTTTTTATAAAACTTTCTGCAAAAAGAGTGAAAAAAAAAGTAGGACCTGTCACCGGCTAGTGCTCTTACTCGGCAGCGTTGAGTTACTATGAGATTTGGTGATGAAAAATGTTAGGAAAACGATTACATCATGTGAATTGACGGAGAACAATCAGCCTTCCGCGGGGTGATGACAGGATGTCATTGAACATTGGGGATTGGGACCTTCCAAGACCATCTGCCATATAGAGAAACCCCAGAAAACTCTCAACAAAAAGAATGACTGCCCATGGAAGATGCTTGCCCATGCTGTCACAATCAGCATCGAATCTCCTCATTTCTAAAAGCATTGGCTCCAACACTACAAATGAAATTTGGGCCCTCCACTCTCTAGTACTGTTACTACTGGACCACATTGAGTTACAATGTGATTTGGTGATGAAAAAGGTTACGAAAGTGATTACATCAAGTGATTTAACGGAAATCAGAGGGCCTAAATGTCTAGTGCTAGTTTCTAGTGTGCGAGTCCCGGCGGTGCCATGGATGTTTGTAATGGTTCGGAATCTACTTTAAGCGGTAGGTGCCGATCTCATATAACTGTTGAGTATCACGGAATCAAGTCAGACTTATCACAACAGAAGCTGCCCCTTTTCCCTCCATCCATGCAGATTACGCATGGGTTGTCCGTCCCGCACTGCAGGACACCGATGATTAGACGCACACACATGGAGAACAGAAAATTTGGAAAAAAAGTAGAAAATTAAAAACCTTGATACCCATTTTGAAAAATTTTGTAACAAGCCAATTTCATCCAATGACTTTGTATTGTTTAATCTTCCTGACGACAGCATTTAAGTGTCTCATTTCTGTTCACGGTAGACGCTTTACCGTATAAAAAAATCTCCTACCCTACATTTACCGTATTACACCTTGTCTTCGTAAATATGACTTTTTTCCTCCCGGTTTTTGCAACACTGTTTTATAAAGAAAAAGAAAGAAAAGAAAAGAAAACATGAAGCAAACATAAGCTTATCTTGACTTACGAGCCGCACCTACGAAAACGCCGCTCATAATATGTCACTGATAAGCAAAATTACACCGATCTCGCACACATAACTTTTTCACCTTTTTCGGTTCATTTGAAGAAAGTACGCATGAGAAAAAAAAAGAAAAAAAGTTTCTTTCAGGATCTGCGGATCATTTGACTTTGAAGTCAGCGCCATCTGTTGACGAAGTTCCGAAACCCCGCGTGCGTGATGCACTAAACTAATATTATCCAACATAAAAACCTTGCAAGAAAATGGGGGTAAAAATGCTGCTGAATATTCGAGATGGTGTCTTGAGAAAATATAAGATAGGGGGAGTGGTAACGGCGTTGTTATCTCGTGGGAAGAGGAAGAAAAGTTTGTTTTTTAGGGGGTCTTCATTTCCTCTAGGCGGAAGAACTTCCATTTAGCAAAGGGGGGAAAACATCAGTGAGGTTTTTAACTTTTAATGTCTTGGCATTTACTTACAAAGTGGTGGGATTCAACTATTGCGAGAATATTAATGATGGCAATTTTAATTAAAGACTAAGTAGTGAAATTTCATTTATATGTCACCTCTTTTACGTATCTCTCTGACGTCCCTGTTTTACGTGTATTTCTACATATAGTATACCTCTACGTATAGTATACCACTATATAGTGCATATACCACTACATCACTACATACAGTATACCACTACATATAGTATATGTCTACATATAGTATTCCCACTACATATAGTATTCCCACTACATATAGTATTCCCACTACATATAGTATACCATGACCACTACACTTAGTATGCCTACTACATATAGTATACCATGACATATATACCTCTACATATAGTATTCCTACTACATATAGTATACCATGACATATATACCTCTACATATAGCATACCAAGACATATAGTATACCATGACATAGTATGCCTCTACATATAGCATACCAGGTTTATACTATTTAGCATACCATGACCTTTATACCTCTACATATAGCATACCAAGACATATAATATTTAGTATACCATGACCCCTCTACATATAGTGTTCCTACATGACATATAGTATACCAGGACATATAGTATTTAGCATACATGATAGTATGCCTACTACATATAGCATACCAGGACATATAGTATTTAGCATACCATGACACATACATATACCATGCCTCTATCTATAGTTTACCAGGACATCTAGTACACCTCTATATATAGTATTCCCACGAACGTCTTCTCATCATCAGTCAAATACTGATCATCAGTCCTCCATCTGTCAAAGACTGACTGAGAGAAGAGATGGACTTTTTCTGAGAGGTCATTCAGGAATAAATGTTCTACATCAGTGTGTCAGTGGGGAAAAACCGTAAAATACCAAGTCCGTGAGTGGACTGTTGAAGTAAGATAGTTATACTTGTTGGGAAATTGCCCTTAACATGTAAGCACACTGAGGTCAAAAAGACCCCACGCAATACTTTCCTGTGTAGCTACTTATTTTGCAATATTTTCCTTCTTTTTGTACTTTCCTGTGTAGTTACTTATTTTGTAATAATTTTCATTATTTTGTACTTTCTTGTGTAGTTACTAACTTTGTAATCTTTCTTTTTTGTACTTTCCTATGTAGCTACTTACTTTGCAATACTTTCTTTCTTTTGTACTTTCCTATGTAGTTACTTTCTTTTGGAATACTTTCCTGTGTACTTTTATTTAGTTTACAAAACTTTGCAATCTTTTGTACCTTCCTGTAGTTAGTTACTTTTTGCAATACTTTCCTT
>BPLR01010984.1:0-22838 GCA_021605095.1 Caerostris extrusa
TTGGTATCTAATTTATCCGGGAGCCTGATGGCCGAGTGGATAGCGCTCTGGCACTCGGTACCACAGGTTTCGGATTCGAATCCCGGTTAGGCGATGGATGTTTGTTGTGGTTCGTAATCCACTTCAAGCCGTAAAACCCGGTCTCATATGACCGTAGAGCGTCACAGAGTCCAATCAGACTTATCGTCCACATCATTCCCAAACTGTAAAGGGGTTACTCAGCTCTTGGCACACGGATATGATTAGTAGTAGTAGTAGTAGTATCTAATTTATCCAATTAATAAAAAAAAAAGTACATTCTAAGAATCTCTCATCCTCTCAGTGGGCTGTTAGTAGAGAGTTTTTGCATACCGTATTTTGGACGTCCGTTAGCTTTTTCTCCCTAGCACGCATGCTCGTAGGAAATTGCGCATGCGTATCTGTAATAATGTTTCCTATGAGCATGCGCGCTAGGGAGAAAAAGCTAACGGACGTCCAAAATACGGTATGCAAAAACTCTCTACTAACAGCCCACTGAGAGGATGAAAGATTCTTGCTTTTTTGTGAATGTACGGTCTGTTCAAGCCCTCGTGAGACAGAAGATGACCGTAGAGCGACAAATCAAACCACGAGAACGACAACACAATTTGTTTTTAAAATTAAAAAATAAGATTGCAAGTTTCTAACACCGAGAAACTCAAATTAAATTACTTCTACAAAAAACCGTTAGGGTGCATTTCCATTGTCAATGCGACGCTAACGCGACGTCAATTTTGACGAATCAAATGAATGTATGAAGATCGAGTAGGGTTGACAATAATCATTCATTATCGCTGTTCTGATTTGTCAAAGTTGACGTCGCATTGCCAATAGAAATGCACCCTTATTCAAATCCAGATATAACCTTTTTTTTGCAGCAATATAAGTCAAAACAATGTAAAACTCTGACTGTATCAGGTATGCCCTAAAACAATAACTTTTAATTTTATCTGAAATAAATTTTAAATATTATAACATTGGTGAATACCTGAAATTTTCTCTTTTTCACAGCAGACACACACATGAAATTTTAACTTGTAACACAAAATTTTCTTTTAAATAATAATAACTGAATACCTAAAACAAGATTATAGTAAATTTTAACCACATATAGTATGATGAAACTTAACAATAATTTTTCAACTTGAAAGGCAAGTTTTCAAATGTTGCTTTCAAGAATTTCATTAATAAATGCATTCGTATACTGTATCCACTTATTTGTCGGAACTCTACTATGCCCTTGGAAAATAAAAACTCATTTATCTTGCTTACTTACGTCCAATGCTTGCATATGCGTGCCCTATTTGGGGATCTACTGCTCCGTCGAATTTCGAGATTATATAAAGACTTGAAAATAAAATCCTACGTATGATTACAAATTCGCCCTGGTTTTTCCGAAATGAGGATATCAGACGTGCTCTTTCCCTCCCAAGTTTTAATTTGCTTATAAAATTGCACAAAAATTTATAACTCCTTTCCAAATATTAATAATTCTGTTTTGAATGATCTAAGCAACTATGATTATGACATTTCAGATTTAAAAAATCGCAAAAGGCCTCGCGCTGTTCTGAATATTTATTATTCATTAACGTTCCGATATCCTCCTTTCCGAATTACCGTGCAGTTTCTCCGCTGAGTCACAATTTCCCCCAATAGTTTTTGTTTGTTTCCATTGTTCATTTTTTATTTATTACCTTCTTAAAAATTGTAATAATAATATAAAAAAATTACATATGCATAATTTTTTTTATTAATAGAAATATATAAATACTTAATAAGTTAATTTTTTTAAATACATTAATTATATATATATATATATATATATATAACACTTTTTCTATCTAATCAATGGTGGTCCGTTAGAAAAACGAACAACATATTCGAAATAAAAAATAAATAAATAAACGAATCTCTTCTAATGTTTCTTTTAACTTTTACGCCGTTCTCATGGAACTCTAGTTAAATTCTTATAAGAAATAATTACTGAAATTAAATATTCTGACGGAAATGACAAGAACAGCTGACTCAAAAATATCATCTAAGTATGGAAACACAAAGTCTAGACCATAACTCATCACATTGAATTGATAAAGTCCAAAAGGTGTGATGATGGCAGTTTTTGCCTTATCTGCATCTGCTACAGGAATGTGATAATATGCTTTAGTAATGTCAATTTTAGAAAATATAGTTTTATTAGTTAAAATATGTTGAAAATCCTGGATTCGAGGTATGTTATATCGATCAGGTATAGTTAAATCATTCAATCTTCTATAATCACCACACGGACGAAAAGAACCATCTTTCTTTGTTACTATATGTAAGGGACTTGCCCATTCTGAGCTAGATGGACTAATAATGTTATTGTCTAACATATATTTAAATTCTCTTTTAGCTATTTCCAACCGTTTGGGATCAAATTGTCTTGCTTTACAATTTATAGGTTGTCCTTTAGTTATAATATGATGTTTTACATTATGTTTAACATTTGAAACAAGAAAATTTGGTTTTGTTATATTGGGATACATAGAAAATAAATCAGAATATTTACATAAGCTGCTCGTTGTATATATACTTTCATTAATAGAGATAGGTGCAATGTCACCATAAACTGCAAGGTTAGTTACACCATCAATTAATCTTTTATGCTTGATATCAATTAATAAATTGAACTTATTTAAGAAATCTGCACCTAGTATAGGTTTACTAATTTTAGCCACAATAAATGGGAATTAAAATTCTCGGCGCAAACCTAGATCAAGATTTAAAATTTCTGTACCAAAAGTATCGATTGCAGTATTATTTGCAGCATATAATTTATAGTCACTAATAAATTTGTGTTTAGAAGTATAAGGAATAAGACTTACGTCCGCTCCACTATCAACCAAAAAGCGTAAACCCGTTTTTTTGTCGTTGACAAACAGACGGAATTGACGGCAATGTTTTGTATTTTCAGCAGCAGAGTCTGCCGTTAATTCTGTTGCTGATTCTGGTTTTCCGAAGGATTATTTTTCCATGCACATGGAGCTTGGCATTTATCAGGAAAACATTTTTCTCGAAAACGAAAATGGTAATAACAGTATTTGCCAGAAGGATTATAGTAGCGATTGCGAGACTTACTTCGATGAGAAGAAGAGTATCGACCTCTATGTTTTGATTGGGAACGAGAGTTCCTTGTGACACTCAGTTTTTCAAGTTTATTATCCAAAGATGCAATTTGTTGTTGTAACTCAGTTATGGCATCTGATCCTGATGAAACATTATTGCTTACGCAGTGAAGTTCTTGTTTTGGTTGCATTTCAAGAATACGATCCGCCATTAATGCCAGTTTTTCAATTCCTTCATCACTAACTAGTAAAATATTCCGCGCGGAATCAGGCATTTTTTGTAGAAATAATGTTGTTAGCACTTTGTCAGTAATTCCATCAGTAGCCAGGTTTCGCATTTTTTGTAAAAGTTGACTGGGTTTAAGATCTCCCAAATCAAGTCCTGTAAGTAGTCTCTGAAGACGCTTATTTTCGCTTTCTTTAAAAGTATTCAGCAAACGTTCTTTTGCAGCGGTATATTTTGTTCTATTATCATCACTTATAATGTCCCACAAACTTTCAACAAATTTCGGTGCTAATTGCGAAACTAAGTAGTTGAATTTTGTATCCTCGGCTGTTATGTCACAAATTGAAAACTGTGCTTCAACTTGAAAGAACCATATTTCTGATTTTTCTGCCCAAAAAGGAGGTATTTTGACACTTACCCGCGCTACTTCATCTTTTTTCGCCGATCCATTTGTTTCAGTCATTTTGTAAATAAATCACAGTTTGCAAACAATTCACGGGTCACCAAGTATGTGGCGGCTTTGTAAAGGTTGCGTAGTGTTATTAAAATCCAGACGGCAAAATAAAAGACGATAATCAATTTTTACATTTACAACATCTTTATTCCATTTCTTCTAAAGCCAACTACGTAATACTAGCTACGTTCTGTTTTCATTCTAGCGGGGAAATTCCCTTTTTAACAGTGAAAGTAGAAGTCGTTCAATGTGTATTCCATTTTCCATCAATAGGTGTCGCTACAACAGCTGTACTAAATATCACTACTTCCCTCCTATCTGGAAAAAAGCAAATATCATCATGTTCCCTAAACCTGGCCAAGATAGGAAATTTCCTCAAAATTATCGGCCCATCAGTCTCCTTAGCTGTGTAGGAAAACTTTACGAAAAACTTTTAGTGAAACATATTACTTCTTTTTGCGATAAAAATTCCATAATTCCAGCAGAACAATTTGGATTCCGTCAACATCACTCAACTTGCCATAAACTTCTACGTGTCACCAATATCATCACTGAAGGATATATCTATAAACTTTTTACAGGAGGTGTCTTTCTAGATGTCCAAAAAAACTTTCGATCGAATGTGGCACGATGGACTGATCTACAAAATGATCAAACTTCAAATTTCAACTTGGATCACACTTATTATTACAAATTATCTTAAAAATAGAACCTTTCAAGTTCGCCTTCATAATGAATTCTCCACAATCGGTCGTATTAGTGCGGGTACACCTCAAGGAAGCATGCTCAGTCCTATTCTCTACAATATCTTTACCTACGACTTTCCTCAGTGCACTAACATTTCCACTTGCCAATTTGCTGACGATTCTGCTGCTCTTGCCCAAGGTGCTTCTATTCTTTATGTCATCAATACTCTTCAGAATTTTCTGAATATCCTAGAGGATTGGCTACCTAAATGGCGCATCGCAATTAATGTCTCTAAATCTCAAGCTATCATTTTCCGAAAAGGACACGCCAGACAACCATATATTAATCTCTCCCTTTTTGATCAACAAATTGAATGGGCGACTAATATTAAATATCTCGGCTTAATTATAGACAATAAACTTACGTTTCGAGCACATATTCAAAAAATCAAAGAAAATGTTGGAAAAATTTTTATCTCACTCTTCCACTCATTAATAAATTTTCTAAATTAACTTTGTCAAACAAACTTCTTCTCTACAAACAAGTTCTCGGGCCTATCCTTACCTATGCTGCCCCAATCTGGGGTCTAGCTGCACAATCTAACAAGAAATCTGTACAAATTATTCAAAACAAACTTCTTCGTATTATCACTGGTGCACCCTGGTTTGTCCGCAACTCTACAATTCATCAAGATTTAAAAATTGATTCTATTGACAACTATATTACTAAACTTTTTAGAAATTTCTTCAATACCATTGCTTCATTACCATACGAAAACCCTCTCATCAAGGCACAAACTATATTTACGCAATTGAATGGAAAATACAAGTATCCTTTCTCTACTTCTAAATGGAATCGAAGCCTCAAACCGCCATAATTTCCTGCTCACTTATTGCTTTTTAGATATTTTACTTCAACGCATATTTACTGATCATAAATTTCTTGTTACGTTTCCATCACCGATGATTTACATTTTTCTTACTTTCTTCTTTTTTTTTTTTCTCTCAAATCATACGATTACTATTATCTATTTATCATGACTTTTCTTTCCTACTGCCTTCACATACCATTGAGTCGCGTTCATGCACTCGAAACAATGATGATGAGTATTGGATAAATTGAGATAAAGCAGCACCAGCGAGCATAAATCTCAAAGCACGAACTCAAATCAAATCAAGCAATTGTAATTTTATACAAATTTTGTCTAACAGTCTTTACAGCGTGCAGAGATTTTATTTGTAACATACGAAATGGAAAATGTTCATAAAAGTACAACTCGACCATGGATTGCTCCGAAAGTAAATTTAAAAGAATTTCGCGATAAGTGGCATGAAACTTTAAGTACTTTTCAAGATGATACAAAAGAGACCTTTCAAATGACTGATGAAGAATATGCTAAATTAGAAGAAGAATGTGGGTAAGACGAATTACTTTTTCTAGATAAAATAGCTTAACCAATGAATTTTATTTATTTATTCTGGATATATAATACATTTATCTTTGATTTTTATAGCTGTCACATATGCCATGAATTTGTTACTTGAGTTTAAAAAATTAGCTTAAAAAACGCTTCATTTAAAGTGTATATCTCATTTATCCATTTTTCTATCGAAAAACATTAACATAATTACTTCAGAAAAGCTCTTGAGTTAATTGTTTTTAATATTACCGACAAGCATTAAATGAAACTTAACTGATCTAAATAGTCTTAACTAATGCAAGTGTAATAATATCAAAATGTATTCAGAAAGTTTAAGTGTGTGTTTTATATGTATCTAATCGAAATCGGTTATTTTCAGTAAATAAATGTATTTCTTAATTACCCAAAGTATATTTGATTATTCTATACTAATACCTTATTGATAATCTGAAAAATTGATATAATCTGTAGTAAATTTTAATTATTCAGGGCATAAAATTTTGATGTTGAACATATAATATGAAGTAGGAAACTAAAAGAATCCTATAGAATTGATACAAATTCCTATGATATATGGCACTTCCGGGATGCTGTTATTTTGATAGTAAAACATTTAAGTTATCTTGAACTTTAACAATGCTTCATTAATTATAATGTGTAATTTTAAATAGATTATCTGCTATGTATTGTCCAAATCAAGAATATATGGAGATTAGTAAAGAATTTAATTTATTTGAAGATGTTGGATTGGAAACTTTAAGGTATGTTACCACTTTTTTTTTCTTTTAAGTAATTATAATCATAAATATAATTACCTATATTTAATTTTTTTTAATAAATCATAATCCATATAATTTATTTATCTTGTATAGCCATTTTTTTTTTTTTTGCTAAATTTTCATTTGTCATTAATATATACAGAAAGCAAGTTATGAGTTTTAATTTTCTCAAACATGTTTATTTTTTTTTTTTTTTTTACCTTATTTACTATTTTGTTGCAAAATGTTTTTCAAAAAAAAAATAATATAAAAGCCGAAATATACAAAGTAAACTGTAGTATTACAAAATAGTCATGCATTTCATTGTATTTTGTAAAGTATTAAAAAATATATAAATAAGACCAATAAAAGCCAAAAATACAGTATTGTTCAAAACAAGTGTTTACATAGATTTAAATTTAAAAATTGATTACAGCTATTTAAATAAAAAATTTGAATGTAGTAGCATAATTTTATTTTACACTACCATTATTTAAACAAACCTTTATAATTTATTTGTGTTTATATTGGCAAGTTTCCCTTCATTATTGTTTAGTCCTATGTTTATAGTGTTCTTTTTTTTTTTTTGTCAATACTAGATATTTTTTTTTTCTACTGTTAATGGAATAATAAAATATAGAAATCAAAATGCAATATTAAGTAAATAATATTTCCAAAATAAATCTAAATAGCAGATCTGAAATTACAAATTTCTTACAAAATCACTAAAAATATTTTTAATAACTCATAAACTGGATGGATTGTGAATTAAATGTTGAAAAAGTGAGGTTGGTGTTATTTATTTCACCCCTTAAGCAATCAATATGTGTGTGACTTGGGTTTTGGTCTTCAGTATCATCAATGTTCATGACTGGTATCTTTCAATTAATCACATTTATATGCATTTCAGCAATGCAAACAAAATACTACAGTGCCTTAAAAGTAAGACCAATTATTTTCTTTTTTTCAAAAACTCTTTATTTATTCTTCCAAATTTATTTTATCGCCTTCAAAGTAATCCCCTCCAGACACAGTGCACTTATGCCAATTTTTTTTCCAATCTTCAATGCTTGCTAAAAAGTCATCGCCATGGATGGCCTTCAAAGCCTGCAGAGATTCATGTTGAATCTTTTCAATCGTCTCAAAACAGTGTCCCCGGAGTGGTGTTTTGAGTTTAGGGAATAGCCAAAAGTCGCATGGTATGAATACGATGGTTGTGGAACTATATGGGTTTCATTTTTGGCGAAAAAGTCAGGAAGAATCAATGCAGTGTGAGCTGGCTCATTCAGTGTTTTCGGTACCAATCGAGATTTGACGCGTTTGAGGCCCAAAATGGAATTGACCAATCCTTTTGAAATTCCAACATCACCAGCAAGGTCTCTAATTGTAAATCGACTGCTTGCAAGCACCAAATCTTTAATTTTTTGGATGCGAGTTTCATCTGTTTAGGTTGATGATCGACCAGAGGGCTCTTCGTCTTCAACACATTCTCTGCCTTCTTTGAACTGTTTATATCGCTTCTAAACATTTCTTTCGTACATAGGAATGCTCACTGAAGGCCTTCTGCAACATACTATACGTTTCCGCAAATGAAATTTAATGCTAGTTCTTTACTCTATTTATTCAGGCATTTCAAAAATCGCCGGAATCAGTTTTAGCGTCTCACAAAGCCAAGTGTAACTCAAGGACTAATGAATATTTTGACATCAAATTTCACAGATGAATGAATATAAAAGGATAATGGCAGCAATTATGGAAGATGTCTTAAGACTCTATAAGAAACCTGTATGCCTCAATGCATACAGGTTTTATATTCCATATTTCCTCATGTATTCATGCTATGAAGTGCCTTATGAGATACTAAACCCTGTAGTATAATTTAGTGAATTTTTCTTCAGTAAATGATTCTCTGGCTTTCATTTTGTATTAAAGTTACAACCACTGAAGTAAAATTTCAATCGACTGTAGCGATTTCTTCTTATAATAATTTTTATGGCAATGAGTCTACTTCGCAAGAAATAGATGTGGCTAATGAAAAAATATTAATTTTTTTTTCTTTCAAATAATCTGTAATCCCAATTCTTGCAACTTGTACTCTATTTTTTGCTGAAGTCTTCATTTTGTCTATTAGCTTATACAAGGAATGCATTTAGTTATCAGCTATTTCAAATAAACTTGTCACATCATATAGTAACAAAAACAAATGAATTTTAACAAAACACTTATACAAGTGAATTTTTATTTGAAATTAAAATTTGTTTACATCTTGTTGCAATTAATTTTTTTTTTTTATACATTTATAAAATCCCTACTTTTGCTGTATTTTTGATAGTATTAGTATATAAGAAAGCATTTTAAATAAATTATATTATTTTTAAAAATAATTTTATATTTAAAAATCAGATAACTTCATTATAAATACTGAATGATTGCTTCTGTTTAACTGTGTCAGAACTTACCTAAGCTTTATTTCAATGATAAAGTGAAATTTATTTTAGATTGCAAAGAGTAGACATGGAGAAACGAAAAAAAGATGAGCAGTATGATGCCTTGGTATCCTACCAATCCAAATTCTATACTTATCCTCATCATGAGGTACTTTTATTCATTGCTTGATTATATTTTATATAACATTATTACCAAACAATGATATTTTGAGTTATGATTTTTAATTGATAACTGATTTTTATAATTGATCCAATAGCAATAATATATATAATTTTAATTTTCAAATATAAATATATATATATATATATATATATATTTTATACATTGTAAAAAATCTTTTCATAAAATATATTTAATTGATACATTATATTTTATTTTTACTATATATTCAATTTTGTAAATTAATGGTAACTGTTTCTGAAATGTGTTAATTGGTTTATTTTATTTATTTTATATCAGATTGTAAAACTTCCTTTTTAATGGTAATTGATAAAAAATGAATAATCCCTTTTTTTTTTTTTTTTTGTAATATTTAAATAATGTATTTAAGAAAGGAAAGTAGAGTTATTTATTCTTTTAAAGTATATGATAATATATAATATATTGAATTAACCATATCATAATTTCCAGCCTGAAAAAAATAAAAGATCTCAATTTGCAGCTGCATACAAAGGTTGCTATTTATGTATCTGAAATAATTAACAAAAACAAATTTTTTCCATTAAAAATGTTTTTATTATTTTTCAAAATATTCTCTATGATCATCAATACACTTTTGCATACGTTTGGACCCATTTTTGTTACACTTTTTCCATTCCAATTGAGGTATCTGCAAAACTTGCATTTTGAATGTGAATTTCTAATGTCGAAAATCGTTGACCCCATAGTTTATTCTTCATGTTTAGGATCAAAAAGGAAATCCTGTGTTCCAGATCAGGTCTGTAAGGTGAATGATCCATCAATTTGATGTTTTTATCAATAAAATAGTTAGTTGTTTGAGGCTAATGTATTAGAGCTCACCTTGTCACCTCCTCACCTTGTTCCTCTCCTGTCAACTTGTTCCTCACCTTGTGATGAAGAATAATCTTGAGTTGTCATTTTTTTTTTCATATTTCTCCAAAGATTTTTAGCATGCCTGCTTACATTCAGAATTGATCATTCTATGATTCTCTAGTGGTACTGTAGCCACATGTCCATTTAACCCTCCAAAACCCAGCTATCATTTGCTTGAAAATCTTTTGTTGGATTTGACTTTCCTTGAAAGATCTATATTCCTTTTTTTTTTTTTTCCCCTGGCTCTTACACATATATCCAAGGTTTTATTACTTACAACAGAGTACAATGGTTCAATTATCATTGAATTGTAGAATGTGTTGAATTATTGTACTAATTGTAGAATGTGCCTATTAAGGAAAAGTTATTGTATTTGCCTAAGAGATGAACATCTTAATCAGTATCGCAGTTAATTATTAATTTGCTCTTTTATAAAAGTGATTTTAATTATCTATCACTTCATTCCAGTTTTTTGTTATCCACTAGCACATAGCATACCAGCAAAAGGCATTTTTAAGTAACAATTTTATATGATTGATTTTTTTATGAAATTTTGAAAAAAAAAAAAATTAAATGTTGCAGATTTAACTTGCCTAAAATGTGTAACATGAAAAGTAATGTACAATCTCCAGGTTATAGGAAAGAAATTATGGTAATTTGAATAATTTTATACTTCACAGCTAACTGATTTGATTTATATGATTAAGTGTTGTAGTAGGAATAAATAACATTGTTACCCATGCAAAAATTTTAAATTATACCTCAAATTCAGTATGTTTCATAACATCCTTAAATTCATTCATTTTTCTTTTTGTTTTAAACTTGTTAATAATAATTTCAATCTAACCTTGCCCATAATTTTTTTATTATAAATAGAGTGTCTAAATCCTTAAAATAAGGAGGAATGTGTTAAAAAAAAAGTGTCATTTTCATATATTTCAACATATATTTAATGTAGACTTTTAATAGAAAAAAATAAATAAATAATATCAAAATTTATCGGTGTGCATTACACAGCAGTTATAATTGATAAATTTAAAAATGAGGATAAAGTGAGCATAAATAAGTCAATTTCTACATGTACCTGTATATTGTTTATTTATAATAAACTTAAATGATTAAAAAGGAATTGAAAATGAAGTTTATAAACTTAAAAATTTTCATTATAAGAAAACATGAAAAGTTCGTCTTCCATTAGATCATCATTGAAGTTTATTTCATCTTCACCATCACTGTTACTCTAACCTATAAATAAATAATCATCTTCCATTTCATCTTGTTTGTTAGATGTACTACATTTTTTTAAATGACTTTTATGTCAGATTCATTTCATTCCACACTTTTATTATCCTTTCATACACTGTTTTAATCCATTCTGGTGATTTTCTAGGACCTATTCTTTGGCATATTAATTATTTTAATTTTGTTTTTGTTCCACTCATGTATGGAGCTTTCACCCAACATCTTCGCTGCATTGTAATTTCCATTTTTGAATGCAATCTGAATGACTTTACATTTGAAAGCAGCACTGTGTGTTATTTTTTATGTCAAGAGCCATATTTACTACTAAAAGGAACACTAGATCAACTGTATTTCAACTAAGCAAATGCAATTTACTAAAGATTTCGATGTTCACTTCAAAATCATAGCTACAAATCTTTCAAAATGAAAACATCTGGCTTGTTATCCTGTGAATTTATTCGAGTTGGATGTATGTTCTTACACCAAATTATATATATATATTTAATCTAGAATAACATTCTTATGCACACCTGCACTGATTGCAATCCATCCTGTTTACAGAATCCCCCACACCCACATAATGTTCACCTTATCGTTGTCAATTCAGATTACCATTGTTTGAAATCTGGGAAAAAAAAATTTCAAATGAATGGCTTCAAAAGATAAAAGCATTGTATAGGTATATTTCAGGTTTCTTCATAAAGAAAAAGGTGCATGCTATAAGGAAAATATACATAAAAAATTTAGTTTGAAATTATAGGTGCACATTATAATCGCATTGCAGGTGCACCCCTTATCTAATGCGAAAATTTGCAGCTACTTATTACAAAATTGTTTACCCTTTCATTTATTTTTAAATAAATATGCTTAAAAATTAGTATGATTTTATGAGCAATAGTAAAATGTAACATATAGAGTGAACCATAAAATTCATTCCTTCAATTTTTATTTATTTTTTCCCATATTGCTTTGATGTTGCTGATAAATAGTAAATTGCATTTGCAAGATTTTCAAGAAAAGGGGTTTGTGGATGAGGACACACATCCGACCCGATTGAATTCACTGAACAACGAGCTAGATGTTTTCACTTTTAAGCATTTGTAGTCATGATTTTGAAGTGATCCTGACTACAAATGTTTCATCTTTCAATACATCATTTTTTAAATCAAAAATTTGCATTGTGAGATTATTTATTATGAGATAAATTTTTCATCTCTTAAATTTCTTCATTTGATATTCTTTTATTTGTATTTGGAAAGTCATTGTTCATGAAACTTGAACAAGCTTGCCGGTCATTAAGGTAGTGTCCTTGTTTGTATTGAACATAAAAAAAGCACTTATATAACCAATGATTTTATATTGATTCTAGTATTAGTTTACTTTTTAACAACAATTCTAAATTCTGACATGAGAAACAGTGTAAACTAACAAAATCACAAAAAGAGTACTCCTACTAGCTGTACGTTAGTTTATGATTATCTTAACGTTAAAATCCTATTCATGTAAAAACAGAATGTAAAATTATTTATTTTAGATTTTTTCTTAAGTCATTCATCAAATTTCATTCATCAATATATGTAATGCACTAATTATATTTCAGTTGTTGGAATGTATATAGTATATGTTTTCTCATCGTCATTTAATTGAATCTTTTGTATTTTCACATTTTTGTTTTTCTATTGTAAACTAATTTTTTCTATAAAAAGGTCATGCGACAGATTCAAAAATGTGTTGTATAAAAAAACATTGGAACAAGAGATTGTATTTGAACTTAAGAGATTAAAAAGTTTATCTTAATAATATGTATAAAAATATTAGTATCACTTTCTAAAAAATTATAAATCTTAGTTTTACTGATTAAATTTTCATGCTTGCGATTTTTTATAAATTCTTAACTTTTTATTTTCAGATAATAAATCGTGAACAAAGTGAAGAATCTCCAGGTTTTGAAGAAGTTCAAGAACCGGAAATTCTTTTAACTGTTCAAATTTTTCGTCCTGAAAAAAGGCAAATGGCGTATAATAGAAACTCTCAAACAAAACTTCCTAACTTTACTGTAAGTTTTTAAATGTTTTATTTTATTATTTAAATGTATTATAAACTTAAAGAAAGTAAAAACTAAACATACTTAAATCTTTTATGCAGTAGATACATTCATTTAACAAAATGTGCAGAAAAAAATTTTGTTGAAAAAATATTTTTAAAACTAAAGAATTCATTTAAACTTTAAAATCTTTGGAAACTAAATTAAGTTTATTTCTTATATAAAAAGTTAAAGGTATTATAAGAAAATAAAAATGAATGCCAAGTTTATTTTAAGACTTCTAATGTTATATGGTGTTATATTTCATGAAAGGAATTGTTTTGATCTCATTCTGTTCTCTCTCCATATATTCATAATGACAATTTTTTTTTTTTTTCATTTATACCATTCATTATATCCTCTGGATTATAGTTGTTATGCTGAAACTAAATTATTATACTGACATTAGAATGTATAACTAATTTTTAATATGTATCATTCACTAGAATAAAAAAATCTTGAAAATCAAAATCGAAATTCTATTTACATGGAGAGAAATATTTTTCTTTCTCTTATACTTTATGTTCATAAAAATAGAATTGAGTGTACTTGACTAAATTAAAATTCTTGATTATATTTGAAGAATTTTTTTTTATTTCTAACGTTGTAAAGGAATCCAAGCATATATTAAATGACTTTTTCATGATATATGATATGTTTTTGTTATTAAAATAATGTAACATTCTTAATTTATTTGCATTTTTTAATAAATTTTCAAATTATTTAAATATTTAATTACATTTTCTATGATATAAAATCTGCATCTGTATATTTTCTCAATAAAAGTGACAATCAGCTATGCTGCTCTGTTCCTTAAAATCAGTGCCAACTGTATCCACATAATTTTCCAAAATTAGTAATTTATCAGATTTCTTAAGTTAATTTTGTACCACTTTAATTCATTTTTATTTAAAAATTCAATGTTTTGAAACAAAGAAAAAAACTGAAAAGTCTGATTGCGTTTCTAATACAGTAATTTTACACTGAAGAAAAAAAACAATTTCTTATAAAAGAAATAGGAAATATAATCCTATAATTTCTTATAGGAAACATCTAAAATAATTTAATATTCTCTACAAAAAGTTTTATAATTGCTCGAGTAAGTAGTTTGTTAAAACAGTGCTAAAAATAAACATTTATTCACTTAATACATAAAACATGTAATTCAATTTCTAACTTTATATTAATATATATATATATATATATATATTGGAAATATTATTATTTAATTTGTGTGCATATATATATATATATATATATATATATATATATATATATATTCCCTTTTAAAAATATTTACAAATTCTTTTATTTAGGTTGATCAAGAATTCATGGTTCTTGGTTGTCAATATTTATCAGAACTTAGAGACAAAATTGAATGCATTTCTGATATAGCTATTCCTGGTGAATTTAGCGAGTGTCCTGAAATTGAACCTGATACTACTTGCAAGGTATTGTGCTACAAATATCATTCAAATAAATGTCCTTTATATATATAAAAAAAATTGCTTTGTGTGTGTGTATAATATGCATGTTATAGGCAAGAAAGTACATTCGGTTTCTACCATGTACTTGAATGGTGAGAATCAAAATTACATTTTTGCTAACCCAATATATTTATGTATATATTTTTCAAAGTTTATATATCTGCCTATACACAATCACAGTTTACATCCAATACAAAGTTAAGAAGTTTCTAATACAAAGCCCAGGTCAACTGGAGAAAAATTCGAAGTTGGTTCTTTATTCGTTAAGAAATTAGGTTTTATGATCATATGGCGACTTTTCATAATTGCCATTATTTTTTACTTGTGGTACTGTTCATAGACAGGCTGACATAAAATAAATAAAACATACTAACCACTAAATTATAACCACCTAAAATTTTGTTTAATAAATAAAAAAAAAAAAAAAAAAATTATTCTCAATTTACCATTAAAAATGCCCCATTTTAGTTATAGAAAAGTATTAATTGGGTTGTTCATTCGGTTGTAGAAACTATTTTTGTTCATTGAACTACTCACTTGCTTTTATTGTTGAGTTTGCAATCTTGCCGAAGAAAAACTATTATGTCATAGCTGAATTGACTCTAAAGGAAAAGTTGCTTACAGATCTATAAAAACATGGAGGTATCAGAAAATGGGAATGAACCTGATAAGCCAAGAATGACTAATGGTAGATCAGAAAATGTGAAAATGCTGCTTTAAACAGATTGGAATCTAAATAAGACTTTAGTTTCATTTACTGAAGCCATGTAACTCTGGGTTACATGTGCTAGTTTGTATGTGTGTGTACATTATATATAGTGTAGTCTACATATATAATCCTCCATATGTACCACCTGTATACCTCCACATATTATGTACTCCTCTGGACTTAATAACAACCTCAATTTGATTAGGAAGGGAGTCCATAAGGTACTGCAGGTACATCAAATGGAGTTTAAGCCACTGGTCAAAGATTTGATCACACAAATCCACCAAATTGGGGGTTGTTGATTTTTTGGCATTTATCCATTGTATAATAGGTCCCACAGATTTTCAATGATATTCAAGTTTGGTGGTTTTGCACACCAGTCAGATATGCATTCAGCTTTCTGAAAAGCTGAAAATGTGATTCATCAAAGCACATTACAGGCCACCCATCAGCTACTTCCAGTACACAATCAGTCATTTTTAGCCCATTGCAAACATGCAACTTTATGTGTCTGTGTGAATAATTGCCTCGTGAAAGGTACACGACTCCAAATTTCCATTCATGCAGTTTTATTTGTAACATTTTCTCTTAACAGATTAGGGTCGACTTTCATTCATTAACTGCAGCAATTCTTATTCAGTTTGAAAGCCATTTTTATTCATAAGCCATGAAATTTGTCTCCTTTTCCCTCTCGGTTAGGATCTTTTTCCGTCATTTGTTTAATGTCATTAACATGAAAGTTAAGGATTTGGATTCAACTGCAAAATGTGATGGGAGGGAAAAAGGCATTACATTCCAGAGTTGTGCAAGTTATAAACCTTTGGGAGACACAAGGAATTAAATCTTTAAAATGTTTTGGTGAATGTAATGTAAAGTGTGAGAAATAAAAAAAAATCTTATATTAAGGCAGTAATTAATTAGGATAGTATGAGTTAATTTGCATTAAATGAGTCTATTAATTGGGTCAGGAAATCAAGAAGTGCAAAATAGGAGTTGTATAATATATTGCATATTAATTTTTTTTTTTTTTTTTAATAGCAAAAAATTTTTTTTTATCTTGAATTAGAAAAGTTCTGTATTTTCAAATCTAAAAACATTTTTCAGTTGTAATTCAAATGTCTTACAGAATAATGTGCCATTTTTAATAATTTTTCTTTTATATTTATTGCAAATTTAAAACTCGTTTTGAATTTCCAAATATTTTGGTAGGATTTGTACAAGTCCAACTTTTTGTTTATTGATGATGTTTTCTACAATGATATGAGATATCCTGATTGTAAAGATTACAGTAAGTAAGTATTAATAGGTTTGATAGTGTTTTGAATTAGCAGTTATCTTCTTTCTAAATTAAAAAATTGTGTATTTCCCATTGCAATATTTCTATGGATAATAGATTGCCAAAAGAAACTATCAGGTAATAATATATCAATCACAATTATAGATTCCAACTTCTAATTTGTAGAATATGTAAAAACTTTGATTGTTTTCAATAATTTTGGATGGTTATATAATTTTTGTCAATAAATCTTTTTAATTTCATTTTTAACTCTTTCAACATACTCACCAAACAGTTTAAAAGTTACAACCGTTTATTGTTATTTTATCACAGCAAGCAAGAATTGCACTATGCATGTGTTGAACTGACATTTGGGATTCTATTTCAACAGTTACTGTTAATGTAAAATAAATATGAGGACTAATGTTGTGTGCTCATCATCGGAAATTTCAAAATTGGGAAATTGTCAGCAATAACAGCTTTTATGAAGAAAAATATCTTCAAGTTGTTTATGAAAGAAATAAAAAATATATATTTTCTATAAATAATTTATTAGAGACTTAGTATTTGTATGCTTCACTAATGTTATTAATTAAGCAAAAATAATTGTCAAGTCTGACAACTGAAACAAGTTCGGGGCATACCAACTTTTATTATTGGTAAAAACTTTTCAATGTCTTTTTTGATTTAAAATTTAATTATATTAATTATTAACTTTAGTTTATCAATATTTTTGACAGAAATAAAATAAGTAGATAACATAATCCATTATCTAATTTTGGGAGAAGAATTTGTTACATTAATAAAGTGAATAAATCTATTCATACTTTAACCTGATATACTTTTGTAGATCGGCTTTTCACTTTTAATTTTAATGTAAGCAAAATAGTGTTCTCTGTTTACCTTTTTGAAAATACACTGTATTCTCTTGATTTAAATTTACTAGCAAATATGAAAACATGTTCATTGTTAATTAAAAAATGTTGTTAATGTACTTAAATTTTGATTCCTTTACAGAATTATAATTGATTGGGCGAATGAAAAAAATCGCGGTATTGGTCCTTTTAAAAAAACTTTGATGGAGAAAACTAAATTTATTGATTTAAGTATCCAACTCGGCTATCCTTATGTGTATGTGCATCAAGGAAATTGCGAGCACATGATTGTGTTCAGTGATTTGCAGTGAGTATATTTTTCAAATTTTATTTGTATGAGATGAATTATTTT
This sequence comes from Caerostris extrusa, assembly GCA_021605095.1. NCBI lineage: Eukaryota > Metazoa > Arthropoda > Arachnida > Araneae > Araneidae > Caerostris > Caerostris extrusa. The sequence goes on from BPLR01010984.1 coordinate 18,193, forward strand.
AGTATGGTAACCTCCCTTTAATTCAGCATTCATTCTACAGTTCAGCACTGATTAAACCTTCACTTTTGTGTATGAATTCGGGCTTTTGTTGACCTAGACTTGGAGATGGCGGAATAATACTGCTTTCGTTTTTAGCCAGTGTTCATTGTAACTGTCAGTTAGAGTGTTTTTTGCAGTATTGTGCAAAACTGATAAGTTTTTGTATAATTTTTTGAAGAGATCCAAATCTCAGAAGCAATATAATATCCCACAATCTGTTCCCATATCTGTTTAGCCCAAAGTGTGCACGAGATGATCGTAGAGCGACAAACCAAATCTTTTTTTTGAATCCATCCAACTTGGCCGCTCGCCAATTTTCCATGTGGTTGGTGATTGAACTGTAGTGCAATGAAATAAAGAGAAAAAAAGAAAAATGTACAGTCATTTATACTTAATTCTTAAAGAATAAAAATAAATAAATAAAAAAAATTTTTATGGATATTTATTTTTAATAGAGACATTTGAATTTATTAATTTCATTTCATTTACTAAAAAAATAGACTTTTTTTTTTTTTTTTTTTTTTTTTTTTGGAACGAAATACTAATTTTCATATATATATAAGAATTTGGTCCATTTTCAAAGCATGGAAAATGGATGGTACCTATTATGTAAACTATGCAAGATATTGCTGTAATTTAAATTACATGGATAATTCAATGTGTGGTAATTCATAGAGTGAGCTATATTGTGTTGTATGAAATTTCTTGATTTATATCATTTAATTAAATTATAAAAATGTAAATTGATTTATATTTCCAGGTTTTATACACGTCACTACTGCAATAACAAACTTTTATACCCTATGCATTGTTCTCTTAAAAATAAAAGAAGGGTATTGTGCATGATTTGTAATTTGTATACAGCCATGTAAGTTAAACTTTTCTTTTAATCTAGTGTTTTCTTTTATTTTTTACATCAAATGTTTTATTTCTTAATGAAATTATGCAATAGTTTCAATGTTTAATAATCAGCTTATTAAATTACTATTACTAGATTAAATTAAGTTCTACATACTATCAAATAAAAAAATATACTTAATGTTTTGTTTATGTATATTGCAGGGCAATGATTAATTTTTGTTAAACTTTGTTTCTCAGGTGGGTTGTTTTTGACAACAAGCGACTTCCGGAAAATCCGTTTTATTTTTGCAAAAAATGTTACTTTAGCTTCAATTATGTAAACAACAAGAAAATTGGAGAATTCAGTGCATACCACCACATTGACAGGAGTAAGATTCTGTAATATTCACTGTACCTTGTTAATATCATTTATTTGTACATCTATTTTATTTTATATTCCATTTGTAAATTTGTGTAATTTTATTTCAATAAATTTAATTAAGAATTGCTATGAGTGTAATTTTTTTGGGTAAAGATTTTTTTATAAAAATAATTTACTTATTTGTAAAAATATATTGCCCTGTGTATATTTCCTTAAATTGATGAACCTCTTATTCCCATTATACATGCCACACATTTATGTGCTCTATGAAAGAGGTTGCTCGGAGGAAGTTTTCCCGGGTTCTGAGTGTTGATGCGAGGCAGTTGCAATTGTCATAATCGTCAACCAGTCTCCTCCTTTTCAGAGTGCAGTGCACTTGAACTTGTCCCTTCCTGCAAACTAGCTACTATTACAACTGTGCCATGAATTATGTATATTCAATAATTATAGTACAAATTTACTGTCGGTTCAAATGTGAAATTAGTTTTTCAATCAGATATTTTTTCCAATGCAACCACGAACAGTAATTAACCATGCCAATTCTTCTAATTTTGATAAATTTAATTAAATCCAATGAAAGACATAAATTCCACTTAAATGATTTAATCAAGATTCTCTAGGGACCTCTTTGATTGTGAATTAGATTTTTGAACTGCGTCAACTATTTTGAAACTTGATAAAGGGAGCTGAACCTATAGTTACCATTTCTAACTCGGGGAAGGACCCAATAAATCCGAAGAAAATAGACAGGGGCGAGATGGAATAAAGGAATCTCAGTTACCACTTCTAGAGGTTCTCATTTTTAAATGTTTCATAAACTCTTATGGGCTACATATCCACACTTAAGGTCTAACATTGCATATACAAAGAAAATAGAATGAACATATACAGAATTTTATATATATATATATAAACCCCATTTTGTGATAATGTTTTAACTAAATTAAGATGTGGAGGTATTGTGGCTCTTAAAGCCACCTCGGAACTCCGTAACCGGTACGCCCGTTGCCCCACAAATCTTACAAAGTGAGTATTCGGGTGATGTGACTTCTAAAATCATTAAGCCCTACTGAATAAAGTCAAAGTGGAAAAATCAGAGTTTTGAAAAGTATGCTTGCAGAATATATATATCTATATATACATTCAAATTTTTGTGTGAGAGATAGGGACAGCATGAAAAAACTTCACATGTTCCATCGGACAGATAGACGTTGGCGTGAAACGTCTGAAAGCAAACACCCTGCAAAAATTGCCGGAAGAATCCAAGCTGGAGGAGGGAGAATTATGGTTTGGGGAATGTTTTCCTGGCATTCGCTGGGTGCACTCATCATTGTGGAAGGCACGATGGATCAGCACAAGTATGCATCTGTCCTTGCGGACCATGTCCACCCCTGCATGCGAATTATTTTTCCTCAGAATGATGGCATCTACCAGCAGGATAATGCGAGGTGTCATACAGCTCGCAGTGTATGTGCGGGGTTCGAAAAGCACCAGGATGAGTTTACCGTACTCCACTGGCCAGCAAACTCACCGGATTGAAACCCAATCGAGAATGTGTGGGACCACCTCGATCGGATTGTTCGCGCCATGGATCCTCAATCGCGTAATCTAGCGCAGCTGCCCACGTAGCACTGGAGTCGGCATGGCTCAACATCCCAGTGAAACCTAATTCACTCTCTTCCTGCACGTCTCGCAGCGGTCCGCTCTGCCAAAGGTGGTTATTCTGGATTTTGACAGGTGATCACATTAATGTGACTGGACTGTGTAAAATTATATATCCCCATATTAGCTAAAAGATATCGTTTAGTGCAAAAAAAAAGAAGAAATCTTCAAAAACAAAAAGTTATGAAAGGTTAAAGTGCAAAGTAACATTTCTTAAAAAGCCATAACATCTGAAGTAATGGGAGCACGTGTATACAATTGGATTCAAAATGATCTAAAAAACATGTAGATTCATAAAAAAATAGTTTGCAGTTTCTCAAAATTGAATTCGGTCATTTACGGCACTCGAGTTTTAAATTAAAGAATGGGGTTTTTGAAAAAAAAAATAAATAAATGCTCCTATTTTTAACCACTAAAGAATGAAATTTTATTCATTTTTAGAAACGTAAACAGTCATTAAATTTTAAAAAGTCATTATGAGTTTTCGAGTGACAGGGATGTGGCATGGATGTTGGTGCAAAAAACCAAAATAAAGATATTTTAAAAAACGAGATACGGAAAGAATCGGCAAGCTAAAAAAATATCGTGTAGTGCAAAAAAAAGAAGAAGAAATCTTCAAAAACAAAAAAGTTATAAACGGTTAAAGTGCAAAGTAACATTTCTTAAAAAAGCCATAACATCTGAAATAATGGGAGCACATGTATAAATTGGTATTCAAAATGATCAGTACGACATGCAGATTCATAAAAAATATAGTTTACAGTTTCTCAAAATTGAATTCGGTCATTTACGGCACTTGAGAAAAAAATCTGTTTTTTTAAATAAAACAAAAACCAAGTGCTATTTTTTGTACTATATTTAACTACTAGGTGTAACACTTTTTCACAGGTTATAACATTCAATTGACTATTTTGTGAAAACTATTTAAATATTTTTAGTAAGTTTTTAAAAATGTGCATTTTAATTTTATATTTATTTAATTAAAAAATAATTTCAAATTCCGATCGATAGAGCATACATTTCTGAGTATGTGTGTGTACTATTTCACTCTCTAAAATTCATGTGAGTTGAAGAAAGTGAGCTTTTAGAAAATGTAAACAAACCCATAGGTAGTGTATTTTTGGAGTGCCTGGGGACAGGAAATCCCCCTATCTATCTCCCATTTCGCATAATGAGAGAAAATAACTTCACTTTAACATAGAAAACATAAGAGAGAGACAATTTAAAATGTTTCAAGAATTGAGTGTCCTGAAAGTGTACATTAGCTCAGGAGTTAAAAAAGAATATATATATTAAGTGTATAGTATGGTAAAATAATAAAAAAAAAAAGAAATTTAAATTTAAAATCCTTTGCACTTTGACGAGTACTTATGAGACTAGATTACTTCCAATAAACAAAAAAAAAAACCCCAAAGGATGGGAGAGAGAACAAGAGTCAGAGCCACGGTTCCGAAGAAGAACTTCGCATTCTAAAAGTTACTTTTTTTTCTAGAAGAACAGCTTCCGAATCGAATTTTCATTTTTAAACAGTAACGCTGCATGTGTGTATTTTTTTTTAATTAAAAATCAGTGATTTATATGTGTTGATTGATTGGATTGGAATTAAAGGGTAGTTTGAATGCGACATGATTTCGTCAAATTCATTGTTGCCGACCGTGTCACCGGCGCCTCTCGGTGGAGCATACCGAGGTCGTCGCCGCATGGGATTCTGTGATTTACGGCA